>VZSC01015128.1:177494-193220 GCA_013398225.1 Steatornis caripensis | reverse complement strand
CTGAGCTCTGCCATTCAGCCAGTTCTCAATCCACCTCACTGTCCACCCATCTAGCCCACACTTCCTAAGCTTACCTGTGAGGATGTTGTGGGAGACAGTGTCAAAAGCCTTGCTGAAGTCAAGGTAGACAACATCCGCTGCTCTCCCCTCATCTACCCATCCAGTCATGCCATCATAGAAGGCTATCAGATTGGTCAAGCAGGATTTCCCCTTGGTGAATCCATGTTTACTCCTGAAGGAAGTAGATACCATGTAGACAAACAAGAACAAATAGGATTTTTTTTCAAGGAAACATTTAATTTTTAAACAAGAATAGGAAACCTTGGAGGAGGTAGGAATGCTGCTCCTGCTGCTTCATCCTTTGCTTCCATAAGCAAGGCAGGGAACCGCAAAGCAGTTGCCAAATATTGGGGAGTGTGAGTCCAAGGCATGTGGCAGCTACAGAGGCACCATCCAGGCCCCAGGGTGTGAGGCAGGTGAGCCTGAGTGTGGGTCCCAGCCTTGGTTACTGCACTGGCTGGAGCCCTAGGATTATGTGAAAATCCCAGCGTTCACTTTGAAAAAAATTCTTACCCCTCAAAGATAAAAATGTGGTTCTGGATGTTCAAGAAACAATAACAACAAAAAAAGATAAAACTGTTTTGCTTAAGTTACATTGATTTTTAAATGACCCTCATGATTTTGAGTTGGTGTCACCCCTTTCTGGGGAACCCAGTGTAAGAAACCACACAATCACCACATCACGAGGTCTGGAAGGCTAAAGCCGAGCTCCAGCTCTGAGCAGGGTCAGCTGAGACAGACTTTGTCCTCCTGGGCCTAAAAACCTCCACGGTTGCTGTGCATGACCAGTCCCATATAGATCACTATAAATCAGACATAGGTCCTGTAGAGTCAGTAGATGCACATTACTGCCATCTGTAACTCGTTGCTCATTCTCTAATACACCATGTCACAAGAAATCCCCAACTCCTTGATGAAAGGTTTCCTTTTCCGCAGAGCTGCTCTCCAGCAGGTCAGCCCCCATCCTGTACTGGTGCATGGGGTTGTTCATCCCCAGGTGCAGGACCCTACACTTGCCCTTGAATGTAGCATCTTTCTCAGAGGAAGCATGCCATCTGCAGTGAAATCTACAACTGAGCCAGCTTTGGTGCCAGGAAATCCTAGATTCTCACACATAAAATGACCAGAGAAGAATTTTTGGTCACTGAAGACTATTGCCCTTTTTCCCAAAGGCAGCACAGGAGTTAAGAGTGCAAGCAGCTGCCATGAAGTGACAGGACTATAAATCTCTGTCTCAAGGGCAATGGAAACAAAACCGCCTCAAGTACTATTGGAAAATCCCTACTTGTTTCTTACAGGATTCAACCAAACAGAATTAAATCACTATTATTTCCTTGCTCAGAGCTGTGTATCTTGGAAGACAAACGTACAACCATCCACCTCTGGCAGCTTGTGTGGTTGATGCTCGGTGCAGAGGAGCTGCAGAAACCCACCTTCCAGAGTGAGGAGACGACTCATCGTACAGGAATCAGGCCCTATTTTCGTTGAACTTGCTTACTTTTTTTCTTTCTGCTGCAGAAGATCCAACATCAACATTGCTGTCATAGCAGCTGCACAAGGAAATAAGTGATTTCCTGTCTGAGCATGTCCCATTGCTCGGCATTTTATTTTTGTGCTAAACCACAACCAGGCATGTCACCCCACCCTGTGCTGGGGAACTCTACCCATCCCCTGCCACTGGGAAAACATCAGGGAGGCAGAATGTGCCACAAAATGCCCACTCAGAACTTGCACCAAATGCCTTCCGCAGAAATGTGCTGCCGAGGCAGAGTTGTCTGGACTCTTGGAGTATCCGAGGGCTCTTCTTGCAGCATATGCCTCTTCCTTCCAGAGCCGTCAACATAAATGGGGACAAGAAATCCAATCCTCGGCACAACCTTCAGCCCAAACTTGCTCCAGAACCCAGAAGAGAATGAAACCATCTACCTGGCTGTGCAAATAATGGAGAAAAAACCCAAACATCGACAAGCCTCTCACTGCTTTTCCTTTCCTCAACAATAATTTTTATAATATGACAGAAGAGTTAACTTGCATCCTAAAAGAAGTAGGTTCTGCCTGGGTGTGGCGTCGCTGGTGTCCATGACAGGACTATTGGCAAGGGTGTTTGGGTGTTTTACCCTAACACAGAAGTACAGAAAATGCACTGACAGCTGATTGCAAAACTCATAGGCACCCCTGCTCCCTCGCAAGCTTTTGCACAAGCTCTGGCTCAAACCAACGTGCCCTTGCACCGGCTGGAACAGGAAGCAGCAGCTAGGTGCAATGTGACCTCCTCTGCCGGAAAGCAGCTCTTGCAGCAACGAAGTCATTAATGACTTTGCAGCAGCGTGGGCCAGTTGGGGGGGGGCTCTGCTGCCTCCAGTCCTGGCTCCCCGCAGGCTCCT
The DNA here is from genome assembly GCA_013398225.1 of Steatornis caripensis. Lineage (NCBI taxonomy): Eukaryota > Metazoa > Chordata > Aves > Caprimulgiformes > Steatornithidae > Steatornis > Steatornis caripensis. The sequence goes on along the minus strand of VZSC01015128.1, from coordinate 190,776 downwards.
GGACAATCTCCTGCATTGTCAGAGTGTCTGAGATAAGTCCCATGCCGAAGACTGGTTTTCTTAATAGTGCAATTGAAATAAAACGTATTTTATTCTCACACAGCTGGAAGATTTTGTTGGATCCAAAATGATATGTTCTGGGCCTGTTCAGCTTGGAATCTATTCTCGTTATTAAAAAAGACAAATTTCAGAATAAACATGCTTTCAAAATGAAAAACTACAGCATTTAAAGGGAAGACATGTAAAAATGAAATATTTTTCTTTCTATACATGTATATTCTATATACATACAAAGCATGTATTATTCAAAACATTTAATATCTTTTTCTTTGTAAATATTTTACCACTACCTTCATCCAAAAGATACTTTCTGAACTGGAAACAATTTTTGGTCAACAGAAGAGAGGTTTGGAGGGAAAGAAAAAAATATAAGAAGACCCAAACCCCAAGTCCTTTTCTCATTCTGAGATTTTGTTTCCATTCACTTTTTCAGTCACCAGTAGAGCTGCGGCCTCTTCCGATTGCACCTTGAGTGAAATTCAATCCAGTTTTGAGGTCAACATGAATGTCAGCACTGCCTAGATGTAGAGGTCCTGCTCGAGAGGTACATGATCTATAGACTTGTGCTGGTTCATTGCACAGGGCTGAATGTGACCTTTAGATAGATCCTTCAGCTCATCTGCGACTTTGTACATTATCTTTGGGACATTAAGCACGGCAGGGTCTCTCCAGGCAAATTCTGCAGTGTTGCCAGCACTCTGATGGCTGGTCCGGCGGGACGCAATGTACTGCTCTGCCCAGCTTCTGCAGTCATATGATTATGTGAGGGTGTCAGCTTTCATGACAATGAAAAGTAGGTTTCTAGCCATTGAGACTGTAGAGGAAAGCTGGCAAATGTCACCTCCTAAAGGTAGAGGATCAGAAAACAAATGAAAAGGAATCTCAGCTGTATCAAGAGCCTGATTTTTCAACTAACTGCACGGATTAAAAATGGCATGGCTTTGGGGACCAACTAACAACTTTTGAATACCTGGAGTAAGAAACAATATCATTAAATTCTTGAAGAGAGGAAAAATTGCCCCTAGCTTTTTCCTTCTTCTCTCCCTGCCCTTCTTCCTTCTTTTCTAAGGCTCTAGCCTATTGCTTACGCTCCTTGATGCTTCTCAGTCCGGATATGCCATTGGAGGAGGATGCTGTTCACCAGTCAGATGGAGTGTGACTACTGGGAATTTTCCAGGGTTAGAAAATGTTTTCCTCGCATCTGCCAAAGCTAACAGCAGCAGTCGCTGAACACGTGCCACTGGAAAATCACAAGCAGGCCGGCTGCCAAGTGTGCAGAGCTCTTTGGACAGAGGCATGTCAGGGTCTTGTGAGTGTGAAAGGACATCGCCGTGTCTGAGCTGGCAAGGCAGCGCTCCAGGCTGGCCTCCGGCACGTGACGGCCCACGACTGTGTTCCCCGCCAGGAGGGCTGGGGCTGTGCCAGGTGCTGCCCGCAGATCTGTACTGCGAGGTGCCGGGCTTCATGGCGAAGCAAGCCATGTGCAAGGACCGTCCGCTTCCCGTCAGAAGAGCACATTTATTTTTAGCAGAAGAGTTTAAGTGGTCAGCATGGAATAAACAATCGTCTCAGCTAATGGCTTGCTGACATTCAATCGCAGTTCAGCAGGGACACTTCCAGCACCCCTTGACTCTTGTGCCAAGCCATTAAACCCCTCTCAATTGGGAATGGGCGGTTGCCAAAAAGAGGCTAAAAAGAAAGGTGCTGAGGAATTATTCTACTGTGAGCATGTGAAGAGGGGTGTCACCAGTGTGAGATGGGGAATTTTACATTTATACAGTATATACATTTATATATATTTATAAGACACGGGTAGAAATCAATCAATCAGAGCAATGTCCATACTAGATCAGACCTGGGTTCTGTCTTGCCCTATAGTCTGTTCTCTGGCAGTGCCCAAACTCAGGGAAAGATACCTAAGACTATGGAAGTGTTTCTCCCAGCCTTAAATGAGTTGTGACACACAGCCTTTGGTGAGGGACTCCATCTGCCAGTGGATTTCTAGCAAAAAAGGAGATCTTTTGCACACCTCAATGAATCCCATGGCTGTCATAACGTCTCATCCAGAGAAAAGCTAGTGGGAAAGGCTGAATCCATGTAACTGGGAGAGATCATATTTTTTCATAGAATCATAGAGTGGTTTGGCTCAGAAGGGACCTTTAAAGACCATCTAGGCCAACCCCCCTGCCATGGGCAGGGACACCTTTCACTAGATCAGGTTGCCCAAAGCCCTGTCCAACCTGGCCTTGAACACTTCCAGTGATGGGGCATCCACAGCTTCTCTGGGCAACCTGTTCCTGTGTTTCAACATGATCATTATAAAAAATTTCTTCCTTATGTCCAATTTTGGTAGTATCTGTCCAGGCGAGAACCTTGTCTTACATACACAGAGAAGAGCAAAGTATTCCCACAGGAACGCACACCTCTGTATACAACTGTTCTCGTTTGGGTTGATTTCTAACTTCACACTTCTGCACTGAAACCAAATTTTTCAGTTAAAGCTATCTGCTTCCATGAGAGATGCTCAATGGCATCCATTTTCTAGGATATGACTTCCGTCAACTTAATGAAAAAATCAAATGAAGCTCCATCTTACAGAAGGCTTTGTCAAAACACTTAGGTCCTAAATTCCGCCTGCCATTAACAATGTGCATTTTAATCAGGTGCTTGAAATGTATAGCTTAATGCAAATTATGTGTGCATATGTTACGTGCCAAGACTATATATACCTCTTTGAGGGAGCTTCAAAAAAAACCAAACCCTCTTCTCTCTTGGATGTTAACAGGAAAGCATGGGGAAAGTAGAATTTTTAGGCACTATGTATAGCCCAGAATTTGGTGTGTGCTCAGTGCAGAAAGGATGAAAGGAGGAAATAACAGCGGATTTATGGCTTTGCAGAACCAGCCAAGCTGGAGCAGCCTCACAGTTTGCTGCCTGTGCCCCTCAGGTCGTTCTAGCTTTATGTTTCACTAATACACACCACCAAAATGCTGCCTGGGGCCGACGGACTACCAGCAAGACTACTGGAAAAATCCCTAGGAAGCTAGTCGAAACATAGCACTTCCAGTGCTGAAACACGAGCCGTATTAGCTCCTAGAACCTGCTCCTGAGTTTGGTTGTTTTAAATTATACGTTCGTACACACACACGCACAGCAGCCCATGACCGTGAGATGACAGCACAGTGTGTATCTCTTACAGCCGGAGGCTTTAAAATGCTGTACACAGGTAAGGCACATGTTACTGGCTGTGCTCTGCTGACACACAGAGATTTGCTGAAGCACGCATTGCAATGACAGTTGTGCCAGTATGTATAAATGACCCCAGAGCGACCACATAATTAGGCAACCTAGACTTTCCTTCTAAGCTTTCTATTCTTCAAAATTTTCTCCGAGTAAAGGGCTCATTTGTGAATATGATGAATGGCTCATGAAACAGCTTGTACAGCAGGATGCTTACAATGAAACGGGTTTGGAGCAGACAAGGCAGCATTATTATTCCCCTGCTTGTCTGGCTTCTTGCCAGCCTCCTGCTGCCTTCTATCTCCCATCACAGCAGCCTGGAAAAATTTCCCCGGGGACTGATTAATATGAGACAGATCCTGTGAAAAACGGAGGCGGTATGAAGGAGGGAGGTGATGGCTGAAGAGAGAAATCAGGCTTGCAAGGACTGACACAAGCAGTTAAGTGCCTGGAGAGGTAGGAGAGCAATGAGAGCCATTGCAACAGGGAACGAGAAGGAAATCCCAGGCAGCAACTTCTCTCTCTGCGGGTGCTCCAGCCCTCCCACAGAAATGCTGCTTCTATATGAGAAAATTCAAGAGTGCCAAGGACAGCCACCTGCCCTGGAGCACTGTCAGCCAGCAAAATGGTGAAGCACTCTGGGGCAGGAACTGGACATGTGGACATGCTCCCAAATAATTCCCAGGCACAGTTCAGGAGAGTCCAGAGACGGCTCGCCAGGTCATACAGCCACCATGGTTTGGAGGCTGAGGTTTTACGAGCAGAGAGTCAGATGATAACACCGTCAGCTGGCCTCCGCATCCAGGAAGGTTCCCAGCCACATTTCATTTACTGCAGCTGAAGCGTCTTGGAAAATTAAGTTTTTCTTCTGTATTTTATACTACATTTTATACTGCCACTCACCACATTGATAAGGCTCTGGAAAGATAAGAAGACTTTTTAAAAATTAAACTGGAAAAATTCTTAAAGCAAGTCTTAAACCTGATTTTTAAAAATCTTTCTGTGAGGGTCAGTTTTTTAACAGCCCAAGTATTTGAAGGTCTGGACTTGTCAGGCAGACTACAGGACATCCTTTTGTTCTGGTTTCTGTTGTATTGTTTTTCTGAGAAAATTTGGCAACGTTGCAACATCTTCCTTCTCAACTGGTCCCCTCATTTTCTCCGTTTTCTGCCAAAAATCGTGCTCCCGCTGAAGCCTGCAGCATGACTGGCAGGTAGCGGCAGTGGCCAAATTTATTTCCTGACTCTGGACATAGTGAGAAAAGGCCGGGGGTCACCATGCACCTTGTGCGTTTGTTTCTGCTAAATGTCAAGTGCTGAAGCAGTCTTGGAGGAAGGGTGTTAAACATGTAGCTACCAAATTATGTGCCAAGAGTATAGCTTGCTTTTTCTATGTGAAGTTGGACTTGGCCAAACTCTTGGATGCATCAAAAAGAGAGCTCACCCTTGCGTTTGCAAGGCTATGAACTTTCGGACTAAGGATTTATGAACTGTTTTCTTTCCCTGAGTAGCATTTGCATTTAATGACATGAAGAAAGGCCGTTTTTATGTACATAGGCTGCTCAAGACTTGTTTGGTTTGTGAGTTGTTTTCTAGAAAATTTAATTTGGTCAGATAATAACTGAATTAACTACATAGCAACACTTTAATTTTATTATGCCCTCTATTTCAGTTTTCACTTCACTTCTCACTGCTGTTTGCATTTTATTTAATCCATATGTATTTTTGCAATTTGTGATCTAAAAGATACGACCTACCCAGTGCATTTCATCGCTTCCAAGTTCTTAGCAGATTCTTTAAGAGTATCTATAGTGTCTCATTTGGCAGACAAATAATACCTGCTTGTCCATCTGTATTTGTGTACAGTTATTCCACCCAAGTACACAAGACTTCCTTTCTCACCATTTAGAATGGGAAATATCTGTACTGTTGAATAGATACATTTTTATTTTATGGCCTGATGTCCGTGACCTGGATTTGAGTTATAAACCTGTCATGTGTCAGGGCTCATTATCCACTGATTGCATAAGCTATTGTTACCAGGATAAATTTAGAATTCATCTGAAAATCACAATTAATCATTTGACTAGCTCTACAAATAAGGTCAGCCAACATCTACTGTCTCGAAGTTCATGTATATTTAAGTTTGCTGCCAGAATATCTTCTGAGGTTTAGCTGCCTTGATTTGTGTTATAATCAGAAATATCTCATTTCAGATTCAAATTACTTTGTATAGTTAGCTCACTAACTCAAGTGTGTTGGCATGTCTTTTAAACACTAGCATATTCTAAACGTGTGTATAGACAATAAACCAGCAAGATCTGAAATAATTACTATTTTTATCCTTCAGTTGTTCTCTCAAAAACCAGTATTTTATACTTAGATATTGTTTTCAAGATGATTAAGCTGACTCTTAAAATGTTTTTCCTAAAATGTTTTTGTTTTTTCAAGTCCAATAATGCTTCGGGACTATTTCCATCTGGTAGTAATAGTCCTGTTTATTCTGGAACATCTTGGTTTATATTATGCCTCTGTGTCACAAAATCTATTGAAATAATGCAAAACACTAATCTCTCTGCCAAAGTCAATAAAATTACTACTTGTTGAAGAAAACAGTAAACAACAGAACTTCATAATGATGTCATTTACACATCCTTTGTCAACAGTTGGGAAATCTGGAACCTTCAAGAAAAACAAAGAAGAAAAAAAACCTAATGCATTCAGTTTAGTTGTATAATTAATTATACATAAATTTCTAATGAGATTTGGTTAGAAATGCAAACAGTTTTTTAGCAGCATTAGCTGCACAGCAGCATAGCGGTAGTTTGGCATGTAGAGCGGATGCTGCATTTTTACCCATCCATCAGATACATGGAGATATTTTAAAGCTTTAATTCTGCAAGTCAGTATACTACAACAGGCCCTTTGCAACTGGTATATAGATCTGAGCTGATCCTGAGTCCAGTTCAGGAGTCCAATTCAGTACATTTGGGAGCTCCCAAGGGATTTTGTCCTACTCTGCATTTTCTGCTGGGAGCCAAATTCTCCTGCTCTTCGTGTTCAGAACACTCCCGGGATGTTGCCCCAAACCACCTCTTGCTTTGTGCCAGCACAAGCTCTTGTGCACAGATTCAGTACCAAAAAAACCCAAACTTATTCATGGATTTATTTTTTATCCTGATGTGTTCGAATGTGTGACAGTGTAAATTTCTGCAGAGAACAGTGCAGCCATGGATGGAGTGTGTTTATTCAACTGTCAGTGCCAACCAAGCAGCACATAAAGCACTAGAAAACACAGTGGTAGGCTGAAGTGCGATGGACAGATATTGCCTGAAAGGGGTACGATACGGTCAAAACTGAACTTACTAGGTTAGTTCTCAGAGATTGCTGGCAGAAAATGAAGGGAGGGTAAAGGAAAGGGGTGTTCAGATGTCTAGATTCATCAAAAAGTAAAGTAATAATAGCACTACAGAGCTGTGCTTTGCCATAAGGTACAGATCGCATGTAGTAGTAAATGCTAGACTTTAGTGAGACTAATGTATATTCAGGGATGCTACTGATAACGCACACCAAGCTTAAGCGGTCTGGCCGCAGCAGAGGATATGTTCTACCACATTTTCTCCATGCTTTCCACTTTAAATCAGCATCTGTGGCATTCCTATTGTCTTCCCAACATCCAAGAAATTCAGTTTTGTTGCGCAGATGACAAACATAAATGAATAATAATTTATTAAACTAATAATAACCACCTCGTCCCGAAAACGGGCACTTTCCACCGCGTGCACTACCACAACGCGCCACTAGATGGCAGAAGAGGACGCTGTCTGCACAGTTCTGCAGGCACTCCGCGCTCCCAGGTGAAATCCTCCCGGTAAGCAACTCAATCAATTCTAGCTGAAGATTCGTAAGTCTACAGTGTAATTTAGAATTTTTATTCCACGTGCATACGTGATAGTCTTTGTCCTTTACAGTTAATTGTTATGTTCCAGAACTCCGTCTCCAGCGATGACTTACTGTACAGCGTAGGTCCCACAGCTACCTCGTTAACACCTACAAAGTGATGACCTATGACACTTAAGCCACAGGATTTGTTTGTAGATTGTGATCCCCCACGGAAATCACACTGCCTGGGAGGCAAGAGCAGCTACGAGAAACTTCTGAAGTATCCTCCAGAGGGCTACTGCCTCTCTGGGAAGGGCTGCCTTCCCTCTTGCCCTTTGGAAACGTACCCAGAAACGTGGCAGGTAGGGGACGTGACTGCCTGCCCTTCAGGGGCTTCCACACAGATCAAGGAGAAAAACAAGAATTTTTACACATGCAACAGTAGAAAATTAAAATTCAAGACAGCAAGTGTACTAATAAGCAATGTAACAGTTCACAAGTAAGTTGTTATGAGTAAATGAAATTAAGGCAGTGTAAAATGCCTAGAATTTATTTTAATTTTTTTGATACAGTGTCTCAGAAAATCTAACTTGTATTAACCGCAGAACTTAAAACCTGCTTGGATACGATAGATGAACGGCACATGCAGTGAAGTATGTCTCTAGGACTCCTGGCAAAGGGCAACATTAAACAGCGATTTCCAAAGTCTGGGAGACCAGGCAAAAGGGTGCCATAGGGAAAAGGAACGCTGTAACTTGGCATTATTAGAGAGCCAAAATAGAAATAAATTGAATAATAAATATACTAACAGGTCTAACGAGGAAAGATTTAAAACGTCAGCGCGCACAAGCAAATAAAATAATGCAAAGATTCTAGAAAACGGACAGCTAACAAAATGGACAGAAAAATGCAGCCTGTTACATCACAACAGACTACCTGTAGACAGCTATTTGGCGGGTGAGATTTATTCAATATCGGAGGAAGAAAAGCGCTTCCCCCACCTGGAGTTTCCAAAGTCACGGCAGACCGGCTGAACAGACAGTATTGTGGACAGAGCTGTGCTGTGCAGTGGTGTCTCCCGTGCCAGATAAGTATTAACTTAATCACCCACTCTTGCTTTATCTGCAAACACAGAGCTCAGGACTCCCCTGAATTAATCCCTGTTTGGACTGCGTATGGGATTAGGATGGGAAAAGAACATCATGAATCATCAAGGTTTTTTCCACTGCTGTTACAAGCAATAATATTACAAATGTTCTGAATTCCCTTGTAAAACAACTTCCAGTGTTTGCTTCTGTTGGAAGACATTTCCAGAATCTCATACAATTTATGTTCTGCATAAATTATATTCTTTGATTAGACAGAGTGATCCCTATGGAAAGACCATCTTTTAGTATAAATCTCTGCCTTCTTTGCATCTACTCCCTCACATACTTCAAGCCAGCAGTAACACTGTCAGTTACCCTTCACTTTGCTAAGCTAAACCACCCAAGTTCTTTCAGTCTAAGAAAATGAGCTCTCAGTGACCCTTAATCATCCAGGCAGTTTGAATTAATCTCCTGCAAGCATTACTGAACGAGACTGCTGCACAGTGCTCCAGAGGACGCTCACTTGCTCCTCGCACGGGACACTAGTGCTTCGCTGTCTCTGTTGCAGACATGGCTTCCCAGGGCAGCCAGGAATCCCGCTGCTCTCTCCCACAGCCTCGTCAGACACAGAGAGTCCAGCTATATAAACCTCACAGTTTTGTCCTTTTTATTTTCCAAAGAATGGGACTTGGTATACTGAGAAATTATTTTTATTTTTTCCACTAATAATATTGATTTTCAGTTTAAGAGCTATCAGTTACCTAGTTTCTAATTAAATCAGCGTTTCACATCAGGTTTATATTCTTCTAGTCATCAAGTACCATGTCAAATACCTTGCAGAACTTTTAAGTATGTGACAGTGACAACTATTATCAGCCCAGTCTTTCAATCATCACTGCTTAAGCACCAGCTCATCAGCAAAAACTAACTCCCAAATGACCACGTAGCGTGACATTAACTATATTGTTCTAATTTAATTCTCTATCGAGAGGGTTCTGCATCAGTCACCCCATCTTTCTTCTTAGGAATAGTGATAAATGGATAGGCCTGCACTGCCATAACATCAGACATCTGGATCTTGACCAGCGTTTCAGAGATGACTGGCAACCATTGTTCGTATTAAGAGAGCGCTTTTATCAGCCCTGTCCAAACTGGGTTTGCTGGGTATTGACAACTGACATAAAAGCTTTAGCAGATGTGGACTCAACACTCCTCTGAGGCCGGCTGGAGTGGAAAGGATTAATTACATGATTAGCATATTAATAATTTCCTGCTTTTTCCTAAATACAGAACATAATATATTGACTATCCCTGGGGATTTTTTTCTTTTTTTTTTATTTCCATAATTTCTGTCTATTCACTTTGATATAATCTTTTCTTCCTTCTCTGTCTCAAAAAATGCATTGCTGTTGTCTGCAAGGCTGCAGACCATATACTGGTCCCTTGGTCCATTTGCTTTCTTATCACGTTTTTGCAACAGGCTCCCCCCTATATTCATTATTACCAACTTCTCCTTTCTCCCATTTGTTATACTTTTATACTTTTGTCACATTCTCTATAAGCCAAATTGATTTTCCAAGCAAAATAACTCTCTTTTTCTGTAGCGGGCTTTTTCAGTGCTCTTAATCAGTTTACAGTCTACCTGCTTAAATTCTTCCTTGCAGAGATTTGAGTCAGAATTGGTGTCACGAAAATGAAATTAGCCCTGTGGAAGTACTATCTATATTTAAAGTGTTTGATATCACTTTGGAATGCAATCCACTAGCAAAAATGTTCCAAAATACTTTTAACCCCAGCAGAGAGATAAGTTATATGGAGTGAAAAATTAAGAGCCTTTTCCAATTTCAAATTAATGAGCCCACAGCTAGAACATTGCATATAGCTCAGAGTGCAACCATACCAGATATCTGACACCTGAAAAGACTTGGTGGAGGTAAAAAATACCAATCAGGACTGAGAGCATTTTTGAAGAATGCTTTAAATAGTGAAATGCTTTTAACTAACTGACAAATGGAAGAGGAGAGGAATCAAACAAGTGCCTACATGTATTTTTAGGGAAACACATTGCTTATAGGGTTTAAGGAGAAGATAGGAAAGAAGGAGGACAGAGAAAAAAAATACTGAGATACACTGTAGGGGGTGGGGCACGGAGCTGCTTGGTTCATTTAGACTGAACCAAGACTTTATATGTCACATACATGGAACAGTTTTTCATGAGCACGGAGGATGTGGAGATGATGAGCAAATAGATATTCCATCTTTTACCTTGGTCTGTCTCTTTTTTTATATTCCTATTTTACTCCTTAAAGGCACTGGCTATTTAGGCAGCTAAGTACTACATGGAGAGTAGGGAGCATGTATAGTCTCCCATAGCATACGTTCTCCTGGATTGGACACTGCTCATTTAATTCTGTGACAGACCCTTAGAAGATCAGAGGGCATTTCACCAGCTGTTTTAGAAACACCACCATGAAATACAGCAAAAACACTGTCAGTTCCAGACTCCCCCACTGGTCTTAGATACTACAAGACCTGCACAGCCCAAACTAAAGCACATTTTAGTTGTGCCATTGCAATATGCCCATAAAAGAGACCCTGGGAGACTTGCACAGCTCTGCTGTGGTCTTGTTCCCTAATTTGCACCCACTGTTCATCTCCATTGCATTTAAGAGGAATTAATTTCAGCACCAAAATCACAGCTTACTGCTCTCCCTGTGAAATGACATCTCATGAATTCAAATTATAAATTCATTGTAACTAACGAGATAACTAATTTTGTTGTCTTAAGCCTTACCTTAGAGGTACTCAGACAGCCTTTGCTGAGGATATATAAAGCACGATCAAAGCCATAGGCTGAAGGCTCAGGCAGACAGCTCTGCCTCTGCCGTACTAAAGGGCTGATGGTGTCACAGAGCAACGCATTTGCAGGAGATGGAGCTTTCTCAAGGTTGTGCCCAAGACCACGCCAGAACACACACAGCAGGCCTGGACCCTCACATATCTTGTCACTTCCATTTGGAAATGCAAGGTGCCGTTCTGCAGACTGGTGGTTTAGGCCCCTCTTACCACCTTGGGCGTTCCCATTCCTGTGATACCCTGCTGTGAATTCTAACAGTACTAAGACTGTTTTAGTAGCGTGCTCTGAGGAGTGCCTGATCATTTTTGTGCTTCAAGACCCTGCACACATCTGGGAGTGCGCTACTACCATGACAGAATTAAGACAACACAACATTTTTAAAATTAAATTTAGCATATGCTTCTGATACCTGTGCACTTTGGTAAGAGTCCTGGGAGGCTTAGCACCCTGTTCCCAGCTCCCTGAGCACTTGCAGGAGGCCCTCACGCTGCCAAGGAAAGCTCCAAATGCAGCCATGCAGGTGCTCTCACCCTTCAGTAAATTCTGCACCAGGTGTGCTTTGTACCCACAAATGCATATTCTTGGGAGATTTCCAACACACAGGCCAACTAGTCATCATTTCTCATTAATTAGTTACTAATCTGTAAGTTGATCTTAACAGCAAGCTCATACATTAAGAACTATCTTAGTAGTGATGCTAGCAAGCTTACAGTTACATCAGATTTAAAAATCATTTACAGATACTGGAATTAATAGAATCAGTAATAATAATTAATTGTATTTTGAAGTATCAATGTCATTTTCAAGTTATAAAGGAGCCTATGTTATTCATTTTAACAGTTTATATAACCCTCAAGGACAGGCACATTAACATTTGACAACTGGGGATTGGCTGTATTTTGGGTGCACAGTCCATGGTATGCTCACAAGCACAAACGAGAACAAAGCACAAGACACCAGCTAAGGAGGAGGCTGCCAGGCTGGGCAACAGCTGTATTTATAACTTCGTGAAAGAAAGGAAAGAGCCATCCTTTCCACAGCTTTAAACTTGGACTACCTCCAGGAGCCCATAGCAACAGGCAGATCTGAGCACCTCTCTTTCTCATACAAAGCTAGAGTTGAAAACCCTCCTTGAACGGAGAGGCAAACTGCGTGAGAACGTCAGACCCTGCTGCTGCTGTTTTGCAGCAGTGCAGCCCCAGGCCAGTTGAAAGACTGATGCTTTGCACCCTTGGCTGGCCTCTCACCACTCATTCACAGTAGTAAGATCTGTCAGAGTGAACTCTGGCAAGGTTGCCCTCAGCCTCCATATCCCTGACCAGTCCTTCCTTTTCTGTCAGTATCAAATCCATAAAGCACCTCACCTTGTCAGCTCTTCCGTCACCTGTGTGAGTGAGCTACCATCACTGCACTCCAGAAATCTTCTGGATTGCTTGTGCCCTGCTGCATCACCCTTCCAGCAGGTGCTTAAAGTTCCCCTTGAGGACCAGGATCACCTTCTGGTTATCTGAAAGTGTCCTCTACTTCTTCCCGATTAGGTAGCTTGTAGTACACAGCCACAGTAGCATCACCCATGTTGTCCAGCCCTTTAGTCCTAGCCCATAAACTCTCAGCTGGCTCATCATCCATCCTAAGGCAGAGCTCCACGCATTCCTTCTGCACTCTCACATAAAGGGCACCTCACCGTTCTGGTTTGTCTTAAGGAGCCTGTATCCATCTGTTGCGGTTTAGGCCCAGCCAGCAAAAAAGCACCATGTGGCTGTTGCTCACTCCTCCCCTTCAGTGGGATGAGGAGGGGAAAATATAACAAAGAGCTGGTGGGTCAAGACAAGGACAGAGAGGGTTCACTCCCCAGTTATGGTCATGGGCAAAACAGACTCAACTTGGGGAAAAAATTCAATTTAATTGGTTATCAATCAAAGCAGAGTAGGATAAGAAGACACAAAAACACAATAAATACTTTTCCCCCACCCCTCCCTCCTTCCCGGGCTCCAGTCCCCTTGCTCCCAATGTCTCTCTCTCCTCTTCCCTCATCAGTGCAGAGGGACGGGGAATGGGGGGTGCAGTCAGTTTTACCAAAGATTGTCTCCGCCGCTCCTTCCTCCTCGGGCGGGGAGGGCTCCTCACACGCTTCCCCTGCTCCAGCGCGGGGTCCC
>VZSC01015128.1:166059-177226 GCA_013398225.1 Steatornis caripensis | reverse complement strand
TGGGCTGCAGGGGCACAGCCTGCCCTCTCCCCATGGGCTGCAGGGGAATCTCTGCTCAGGCCGCCTCCTCCCTCTCCTTCCTCACTGACTCCTGGTATCTGCATAAGTGTTTCTCTCACATTCTCCTCCTCACTCTGCTGCAGATCTTTTTTTCTTACCAGTTCCTTTGTCCCATTCTTAAGTACATTATTGCACAGGCACATCCACCATTGCTAATGGGCTCAGCCTCAGCCTGAGGTGGGTCTNCCACGCATTCCTTCTGCACTCTCACATAAAGGGCACCTCACCGTTCTGGTTTGTCTTAAGGAGCCTGTATCCATCTGTTGCGGTTTAGGCCCAGCCAGCAAAAAAGCACCATGTGGCTGTTGCTCACTCCTCCCCTTCAGTGGGATGAGGAGGGGAAAATATAACAAAGAGCTGGTGGGTCAAGACAAGGACAGAGAGGGTTCACTCCCCAGTTATGGTCATGGGCAAAACAGACTCAACTTGGGGAAAAAATTCAATTTAATTGGTTATCAATCAAAGCAGAGTAGGATAAGAAGACACAAAAACACAATAAATACTTTTCCCCCACCCCTCCCTCCTTCCCGGGCTCCAGTCCCCTTGCTCCCAATGTCTCTCTCTCCTCTTCCCTCATCAGTGCAGAGGGACGGGGAATGGGGGGTGCAGTCAGTTTTACCAAAGATTGTCTCCNTGACTTGGAGCCAGGGGAGCTTTGAGCACCTTCTTACAGGGGCCACCCGTGTAGACCATTCCCCACTACCAAAGTCTCACCACACAGACCCAACGCACCATTCATGGCAGCACTCCAGTCACATGAGCTGTCTCCACGATCCAAACAAGATCACAGACCTGCAGCTACACGCAGACCTCCAATTCCTCCTGTTTGTTCTCATGCTGCGTGTGTTACTATACAGGCACTTTAGGCAGACTTCCCAGAAAAGGTATGAGATCCTCCCCCACAATGCTGTTCTGTAGGCACTTCCTCATATGCATACATACACTTGGTGGGAGCTTCTGCTCTGTTTTCTTGTTTTCAAAGTCTCTCCTTGAAATCATGTCATCCCATGCCCTTTGCTTACCAAAGCAGTCCACCACTTCCACACTTGATGTGGGTCACCATGTCATCCCCTGATGCCCAATCAGTCACTCCTACTTTAAAGCTGTCCTGAGCAGATTAGCCAGCCTGCTGGAAAAGATGCTTTTGCCCTACTCGGTCCGGTAGTTCCCATCTTTTCTTAATAGTCTTGAGTCCTCAAAGAGGGTTCCATAGTCATAAAAGTTGAATTCCCTTTGTCGACACCAGCTGCGCAAGCAATTGTTGACCTGCAGAATCTTTTCACTCCTCCTCAAGCCCTTCTTCTTCACTGGGAAAACTGAGGAGGAAACCACCTGGGCGCCCAAGATATTGACCACCACCCCAGAACAATGTAGTAGTCATGCTTGAAATGCTGCAGGTCTCCCCTGGCAGTATTGTTGGTGCCCATGTGGAAGAGCAGCAGTAATTAATAGTTTGAAGCTTGTCTCTCCACATCCTGGATCCAAGTAGGTGAGCTGCAAACCTCCCTAGACAGCAGGTCAGGTCAGCAGGTAGGGGCCTCCATTCCATGCAGAAGGAAGTTTCCCGTTACTGTCCTGTGTAGCTTCTGTGTATCTCAGGCTCAAACGGCACGGAAGCTTCATTGGTGAAAGTTCCCAACCCTTTGCCTGCTACCAGGGTACTGACTGTGTTCTGTAGCTGCAGATCTGCAGCTGCCACCATCCTCCTAGTGCTAGGAGTCACAAGCTTTCACCATCACAGGAGTCTCCATTTCCTAACTCGATGAGTGCAGACTCCACCTGCCTCCTCCTACAGGAATGCAGCAGATTCAGCTTCATAAAGCTGCAGGGTCTCAGAGAAGATCCAGTTGATCCCTTTCTCATAATTTCTGATATTGTGTATGCTGCTGACCTCCTCCCACAGCTCCTGATGACACACACACCTTTCACCTATGCGCACCTCCTGCGGGCAGGGAGCCTGTATCTCCCAGCCCCAGCAAGAGGGTTCAGGCGCCCCACCCCAGCCCCAGGACTGGAAAGCTGCACCATTCCTCAGCAGCTCAGTCTGAGCCAAGGCCTCCGATGCACCAGAAACAGCCAATCCATACAGTGCTGGGGACCATGACCTGCAGCACACCACCACCACAGCTGAGAATTAATATGCCGCTCTACAAAGGCTGCTAGCCCCCTTCTGCACAAACAGCTGCACCCACTAACTATACCCAGGAGCTCCACTCCAAGCCAGCTGTTCCACTGATACCTCCTCAGCACCTGCTGCAAGGCTGCCTGGCAGACATAACAGGGCTCAGCTAGGACAAAACTTCCCAGCACCCTTTGGCCAGGAGCAGCTCACAGAGCTTGCTAGAAACTCCTAGATCAGTTAGATTTTGCTAGAAGCAGCCACAGCCTCTCATAGCTATCCCTTCCCAAGAGCAGCACCAGGCATCCTGATGTTTCTCAGAGGGTTCCCAAGAGTTCCCCAGCAATTCCAGATAAAGCTTCTAGAAGATCTTGAACAGAGCCAGGAAACTGCTGCAGCAAGTGCTGTGTCTATTGCATGCCTCGACTAGCTGTGGTCTACAGTCAGGGAGGAGGACAGAGGGCCACCCCTCTCACAGGCCTCAAATCTTCTTCAGCATGAGCTTTAGCTCTTTGGTTTGAGCTGGTTGAGCCAGCAATGTGCCCTTTAAGCCAAGAAGGCCAATGGCATCCTAGGGTGCATTAAGAAGAATGTGGCCAGCAGGTCAAGGGAGGTGATCCTCCCCCTCTACTCTGCACTGGTGAGGCCGCATCTGGAGTACTGTGTCCAGTTCTGGTCTCCCCAGTTCAAGAGAGACAGAGAACTACCGGAGAGACCCCAGCAGAGGGCTACAAAGATGATGAGGGGACAGGAGCATCTCTCCTATGAGGAAAAGCTGAGACCTGGGTCTGTTCAGCCTGGAGAAGACTGAGAGGGGATCTCATCAATGCTTGTAAATATGTAAAGGGCAGGTATCAAGAAGACGGGGCCAGACTCTTCTCAGTGGTGCCCAGTGACAGGACAAGGGGCAATGGGCACAAACTGGAGCACAGGTAGTTCCACCTGAACATGAGGAAGAACTTCTTTACTGTGAGGGTGACAGAGCCCTGGCACAGGCTGCCCAGAGAGGTCGTGGAGTCTCCTTCTCTAGAGATATTCAAAACCCACCTGGATGTGTTCCTGTGCACCCTGCTCTGGGGGCACCTGCTTTAGCAGGGGGGTTGGACTGGGTGATCTCCAGAGGGCCCTTCCAACCCCTGTCAATCTGTGATTATATGATTCTGTGGTTTCATTGAAGATTAGTGTATCAATAATAGAGCACAATCACAAAAACAATTTAAAGTTCAAAAAATCAGATGCAGTTGATGAGATTTCAGCAAGCTTCCATTGCACTTGAATTGTCAAGAGCCTCTGCCTTGTCTGTTAATAAAATCAGTAAGCCCAAAATCAAGGTATGTCACAGATGATCCTCCAAAGCATGCTGTTCTGTCTGCTACCTGCCATCCCTCCTGCGAGGCTTGGCTGTGATGACACGTAGCCCCGACACCGCAGCACTCGTGGCCTTTGCTGCTGCAGCACCTTCTAGCTTCAGCCCGTCACAGCCCCTTCAGTCTCCCAGGGAAGGACGGACAGATGGACGTCACTGCTGCTTCACTCCACAAAATGGCCGAAGCTGTTCCATCCTGTGACAGTTCCTGTGCTTTCCTTAGCCTGCAGACAAGGTCCTCCATGGCAGTGGCACCCACCCCACACAGCTGGGCTCTCCATTCCCCTGGGGCCGCCCTGCTGTGTCTGAAGAGCCCATGTGCAAGGTAACAGGGCGTGGGGCCAGCCCCAGCGTGAGGTAACAGGGGGCGGCGGGGAGGAGCTCACGGGCTGGCCCTATAGGGAGGTGCCTGCTGGGGGCTGCAGCTGTGGGCAGGTGGTGGTGGTGGCGGCGGCCTGGGTTCGTGCTGGCTGCTCTGGCGTTTCTCAAGATGGCTGGCTTGGGGGTAGACTGCAGCTTGCTCCTGGAGCCTCTGGGCTTCATTAAGGTTCTCGAGTGGGTGAGTGAGGCTGGGGAGGTACAGGGGGAAGCTTTGTTCTTCTTGTGGGGCTGTTTCTTCTCCTTTCCTAGGCCTGCCTTTGCTCCTGTGTGTTGGCTGGGTTGGCCTGAAGAGGTGTGTGCTAATGGGCTGCCTGTTCCCTGCCTTGTGTCACTGGTGGTGGAATTTGACATCAGGCTGCTCTTCAGCCAAGCCCTCTGACTGGGAGGGAACAAAACATTTCTGCAGATGCATAAAAATCTATATGTTAATTACAAGTTTGTCATAGTAACTTGTGCTGCTGTGTGTTATGTGTTCTGATTATCAGGGGTTTAGGGTTTTGCTAGCGAACAAAGGGAAAATGAGCTACTTAGAGGGTCAAGCTGGTGTGCAATGCTGTGACCATGTACCTTGTAGCTATGCTAATCTATAGTTGTGGATGTCTGAGACTCCTAAAAATATTTTCCTTACCAACTGCAAGAGGTATTATGCTGGCTTTTAGCACAAAAAAACCCCAAAACCTGCCCACCAAAACAAAAAACTTTTTCTTTAGAGCTAGGAAAAATATAAACAAAAAGAACTTTCAAATGGGCTTTTGTTAGCGGTGTTGCTCATGTTTTTGGATTATAGAAACTCAACATTTTCATTACATCCTGACACATCACTTAATACTTTGTCATTGCTTAGTTTGTCCCTGTTTCTTGCCTTCATTAGCTGTTTCAGACAAATGTTGAGTTTATTTCCTTTGAGCTCTAGTGGTGTGCGCTAATATGTCTATGTATCAATTCCCACAGATTTTTTCCATCTTTGCTTTTGCCACATGCAGAGGCTTTCAAGGTGAAACTACCCTTCTAGTTTCCTGCGAAGGTGTGGTAAACAAAACAGTTACAGCTGCTTTTTCTTATCCATTCAGGTGAGTATTAGCTTTTCAGTTGTCACTCATACACCAATTACTTATTACTCACTTTTTTCCCATCTGTCTCCCTATGAATATTTACTTACTGTGTATATCTGAATGAACATGTAAAACAGCTGTCTTGCTCTGTAGTAGCAATAAATAAATATTTAGTTGTAATTGTTCAAAACATTGTGGTTGTCAGTGCCCTGTAGAAAGAAGTAGGTAGAAATAGCAATAGGCTGTATTACAACTCTGTATCACTCTACCTTAAGCTCTATTCTAGCAGTGTATTAATGCTACAGAAGGTAATTAATACGCAAAACAATACAACTTGTTTAACAGCCTATTTCTTAATGAATTTGTAGTTGCTTTGGAGGCCCAGGTAGGATTATTTTGGATGTGCCATTATCGTATTTTTGTTAAAAGACTGGTTGCAAAGTACTTACTTTTCAATTTATTCCACTATGATCTCGGTGAGGGTGTTGGGTACATAAAAACTAAATACTCCACTGTCATTGTAGTGGTCTTGTAGAGACAAGCTCCTTTCCTGGAACACGAGGAGGAAGGCTTCCTCTTTGTTCTCACAGCTGCACAGTCACAACAAGCATAGAGTTGATGTTCTGTGTGTTCAATAAGCATAGACGTAAGTATAGAAATGGATTCAGAAGGCAGCTAGTAAAAACTACTACAGAAGTATAGAATTCGGTTGCAAACCCCAGCATTGTAACAGCATTTGGAGGGGAGATTGGGAATCTGAAATAATTCTGTGCTGGTGACTGAGCGGTTGTTGCTAGTCACACAGGTTTTATTGAACTTCCTGTGCTTGCATTTTCTTGTAGCTCTAATGCATCTCAGTACCTTTAAGTCCTGATGTCGTCATTCAACTGCCAGACTCTAAAATAATGTTAAGTCTGCTTCCAACTTGGGATTTCTTTCTTCAGTTGCTCTAAAGATAAGATTAAGGTTCTTCTCCTTAAGTTGCTATTGCATATTTCAATGTAGGATGGGAAGAAATCTTCAGATGTCTTGATGAATCTGTTATATAACTGATACATTATACAAATATAAATTGTCTTTTGGAGTAAAATTGCACAGCCAGAATGCTGAAGCACTTTTATTGTGAAGCATGATGGTATGAAGTTTCCACTGTATAGCAAACTCTAACTACATGAAGGATATAATCTTTGCAGGTTGAATACCGTTGTGTTTAGTGCACCAGATCCAAAGCGCTGTGGTGGTAATTGGACTGACATCTATCTCGTGGGCAACTTCTCCTCTTCTGCACAGTTCTTTGTTGCACTTGCAGTGTTGGTATTCCTCTACTGCATTGCTGCCCTTGTGGTATATATTGGATATAAGCGTGTGTATCAACAAAAAAGCAACTTTCCATTTACTGTAAGTAATACTAAGATGTTTTAATGTTTTGCCTTTGAAACCACAAAGAGATGAGAAATACTGCTAATACAAGAATATCTGAATAACTGATGAATATTCAGTAGGTCCAAAAGTTATACGGAGCATGAGCACAAGTATCTCAAAGTAGTCACTACAGCACTCAAGCAGAAAAGGGGACCCAAAGCCTTTGAAACATCCATGGCATCATATCTTACGTAGTTACTGAAGCAGAGTGGAATGAAGTTACACCTTCTCAGGTGAACAGTGTCTTCACCACAACTTTTCTTTTGTATCGTGTATTTGAATATACAATTGTTTCACAGGTGGAACCTCCTTCTTAGCCTCTGTGTATTTTCCCTGTGTAGAGCACCTGCTGTGCAGATGCAATTGGCAGAGGGAAATAGTTATCTTGCGCATCTTAGTCACCTTAAATACCAAAGCCCTGATTCTCAGAATGAAAAATTGTAGATCATGCCCAGAAACAGGCCTAGTGACCTTTCAAGCCAAATTTCAGCATATCAGCCATCCAGATGTAAATCCTCTGCACCTTCTTCTCTATCACCCCTACTTTACTAAACTTTTACTTAAATTTTTATAACACAAGTGCTAGGCATCTGATTTTTAGAAAGTAATTTCCTACAAAGGATAAGGTTGCTTATGCTTGATAGACGCAAAAGGCATACAGTTTTGTGGCTGATTAACACAGAATATAACTTGTAATTGTTAATGACTAAATTTGCTTGTGATCATTAGCACTGACGCAGTTATTTTGGTGATATAATTGATACTGTCTGTGCCTTGCTCTCTTATGTACATTCATGCAAATTTTTTTAACCTAATAATGAGTACTCTTCTTCTGTAGGACTTGGCTATCACTGTCATAACAGCCTTTCTGTGGCTGGTCAGTACTTTTGCTTGGTTGAAGGCACTTGTTGACATCAAAAAGTCCACAGGGGCTAGCATTATTCCAGGAGCTGAATCTTGCAAAGCACCAGGAACAACTTGTCGTTTTGTTTCTGTGACCAGCATGGGAACTCTGAATGTGTCTGTGGTACGTATGCCTTTCGCCATATTGGTATAATAAATGTGTTAGAAAATGGCCAATGGCACCTGAGAGCCTTGTTCAACAGGTTGCACGTATTGCTTTATGTGTTAAGATTGCTTTATGTTATCAGTCATTCACGCCTGTTAATACTGTGGTAAGACACTGACCAAATTTTTTCATTAGAAGGAAACTTGTTTCTTCAAAGAAATTTGGAGAAACAACTTTATAGTACCTGTCTCGGAGGTGTTAGATGCACCATATCCAGACACATTTGAGTGTATATTATTTCTGTCTATAGCCAAGAGCACCTGAAAATATGTTACTGAGCCACCCAAGTGGTTTGTTGACTGATGCAGGTAAGGAGGAAATGCTATCCTTCCTGCTCTGTCTTTTGGTATTGAAGCTAACTTTTTAATCAACTGTGAGCATTTTTACACAGAGGTTCCTTGTAATACAAGGATATAAAGCTCATATTCATAGAAAGAGCTCTTCACAACAGGGCAAATGAGGCTTATTGTAGGATCTTCCTCGTGCATCCTGCTTTTCAAAACTCTGGCTGTTATTCATTGGCCCAGTAATAATTAATCACGTGCTCTGGATGTGCATATGCAGAGGTGCTGCGTGACTGAAATGAATTTGTCCGATTCTATGCAAAGGATAGAGTAAGCTGACTATTTGACTTCCAAAGAAGTCTTAGTTTGTAATACTCTAAAGCATGTGGAAATGTCTTGCCCAACTCGAAGGGGTGCCAAAGATAGCAGTTGTTTCTGGCTTGCCTTGAAGTCATATTCTGGGGTTTTTTTTAAAAAACAAAAATGAACAAACAACAAAACCCAAAAAACCCCACCCAAAAAAAAAAAAAAAAAAGCAAACACACAAGCCTTAATCTCACCCTTTTTTTTTTTATTTAACCTACAGGTGTTTGGCGTGCTTAATGTGGTTTTATGGGGAGGAAATATTTGGTTTGTATACAAGAAAACTAGTCTGCACAAGCACTCAAACAGAATTTCTCAAACTCCAGGAATAAATCCAACTTAGAGTATAAAAACAAGGTGATACTTCGAAGTGCTTCCACGTTTACATCACATTGCCAAGAGCATGGAGTCATAGCTTTTATTTCAATAATAACTGATAGTACTTCATACAAACTTATGTCAAACCATAGTACAAAACAGAAGATTTTGGACATCAACTGAAGTGTGTAATTACCTTGAAATATATTATGTCTTTCAAAGTTGCGCAGCGCTTTATTGCAGTTTTGGAAGAGCAAAATGTTGAGGTTATCTGGCCCTTTCAAGTTCTTAAATTAGCTTTGTAGGAGGAATCCTGTCGTTGCATCTTACAAAAGCCATTTGAGTAGAACTCATAGCTCTGACCCAGTTGCAGCAATCTCATGTAGGTTTCCAGATATTCCGTTGAGATTACTGAATCAAATCTGCTGACAGGCCCGTCTGGAAGGACATTACTTCTATGTTTAATATGTTGTTACTATTTCATGACTTGGGACAATCTCTGAAAAAGAAGCTAGCTTATAGTTCCACTATAAATTCGTTTAACAAAGATGAGAATGTATATATGTGTGCAATAGATGACTTAAATACTTGGGGCGGGGGGGGGAGGGGAAGTAAAGTATGGCCCAAAACTCCTACAAATGCTGCAGAAATCAAAGCTGATATATTCTAACTGCTAGTGTCTGGGCATGTGTGAATTCTTTTTGAGGTGCATGAACAATGCTTGTGTGTGAAAGGACATAACTGGAGATGTCTGAATATGACTAAGCCTTCATTGATGTTGTTCAGCTTATTCATTGGGAGCAATAGTTGGTTCTTCTCATGTGGACTTCTTTGTTACCATGTCTGACACTCTGCATTGCCCAGAATGAATGTTTGTTTTGACAAATCCAATAACCAAGCTGTCCAGATTTTTTGATTTGTTTAGACTGTTTGTGAGGAAAATAGACATACTAGTGTGTATGTAACACAAATCCCAATTGTTTGGTGCGCAAGAGCTGCTGACTTTCTGATGGTAAACTTCCAGTCCAGAGAGTATAATAAAATAAGTATGACTGCTGAAAGAACACAGCTTGAGTCCTTACTGCTGTAACAGCAGTGCAAGTGTATTGGCTTTGTAGCTTCTGGTACATGGCTTTATCTATTGCTGGCGTTGCTAGCTGAATGAGTTATCTGTGCTACAGAAGGTCTTTTACACTGATGCCTTGGATTTTTTTATAGAGGACTGTCTATCACTCCTGCAGACTAAAGCTGCCTGGTCTTGCCCAGTACGTCTTTCTGTCAGCTCAAAGTGGGGGCTTATATTACTTATAACTGTCCAAAACTTCATTTTAATTGCACTTCTTACCTCTTCCAAAAGGAAATGTTCGGATGTCCTTTTCTGAAAGTGTGCTTTTCTGTTTCTTCCTTGTTTCTGAGTAAGGGATTTGAAAGCAATGAGCTTCTGCTGTTTCCTGTTTAACAATACTAGCTGTGTTACTGCCACAAGAAAACAGGCTTACCTTTTCTCAGGGGTTACTCAAGTACCAATACTATAATACTATCCCATCTTACAAAGGGCTCTTGAACAAAGGCAGGTAAATTCCAACTCTTGCATTGAAAGTATGGCACTCAAAATCATGCTGTTATCTTCTCGGGACCTTCCCTCTGGACCTTCTGTCTTGAACCTTCTGCAACCCAAGAGGCAGTTCTCAGCAGGGGAAGACTGAGGCATAGGATTTAGTAAGGACGGTATCATTCTTTTATTTGGAAGTGAGATATGAAACAAGTTACTTCTGTTATGGATTTGTTTAGGAGTTTTTTGATAGCAACACTGGGCTGTGATCTAAAGGGCTGATGAAAACTGCCAAATGGTTTTGACAAGGTAGTGGTTTTTAGCTTAACACTTCAAAGTCTTTGAGCAGACTGGTGTTAACACAGTGATTGACCCAGCTCTCTCCGTGCTCTTGCTTGGGTAGATGTTATATGTGTGTGGGCCAGGGCACATGTATTCTTCTAGTAGTCCCATGCTGTTTGCACTTCCTTTACCATCAGAAAATGAGCTATGGCTGGGTAGTCCTCTGTCACTTCAGTGCTCTGAACTGGGTCCTGAAGCTTCACTGGAAGTATTGATGATAAAAGATGTGATCTTTTTCTTTCATCTCTGCTACCAGGCCATACCCAGCAGAATCACATTGAGCTATAAATGCAGTGTGACTCTTGTGGAAGGGCTGCGTATATAGCAATTATAAGGCTTTGGGGTTAGTTTGCATAGAACACAAAGCTTTTATCGAGATTTAAAGTAACAGGTCAGATAGCTGATTGTAAGTATAAGGAGGTGGTGTTATTTTGAAGTTCTCTTACACTAGCTGTTCTCCTGCCTCTCAAGAACTGCTAACAATGACTTCTCCGGTGTCCTTTCTGACCTCTTTGCTCACAGCAGTTGTCACAGATGGATTGTTTCATAATGTTGTATCTGTATCACTGTGAATAGTTGGGAAAAGAGGAACAGAGAAGAGCTGGAGAGAGAAAATTACTTTGCTGCACATTGGACTCTTCTTTTTGACAAGTCAAAACTGTTGGAACTTCTCTGTTGTTTTCTTCCTAACAGAAATATAGACACCTGAGAGAAAAAGCTCTATGCCATGTTTTAGTAATTCTATTACTATATTTTACATTTCAAAGCTAGATGTGAAGCAAATTACTATTTCTCACCTGATCAAAGTTAACACTGCTTTGAGCAAGAGACTGAAGCAA
>VZSC01015128.1:113517-165840 GCA_013398225.1 Steatornis caripensis | reverse complement strand
CCTGATGGTCATTGTTTGTCTTTGCCCCCTGGGGTTTTTTGTCTTTTAGCCAGAGGCTCCCTGTTTGCATCATTGTGTATGCTTATTTAAAATGTGTATTTTGTCCTAAAATCAAAAAACTTCTATGAATTTTCATATTGCCTAAGAAAAATTTCCACTAATTAGGGATTAAGTTTTTTTCAATCTCATAATTCTTTGGGATTTAAGGTTACACATGGTATGGCTAAAACTTTTTTTATTAATGTTTAATATTTTTAACAAAACTATGTTCCTGTCTATTTAGAATGTGCTTATCTACCAACTGAAGCTCCAGTTCTATGACAAACTGACTTTGTCACAAATAGCCCTGGCGTAGTCATTGGGATGGCTTAGTTATAAAATGGTAGTTGTGTGTATTTTTGTACACATGAGAGCAGGAATGGATTAGATCTGTCTATGCCTCATTTATGGCTAAGGTCTAGCGAACAGCTGAAGCTGAAACAGAGTTGGAAAGCTTAACACACGATGATTGTTTCAACAAAAACTTAAATTTCATGTGCACTCAGAGACATTCCTGTCTTCCATAGGGCTGAAACTTTCTTTTACGCTTTTTGTAGATGAAACAAGTGTGTGTCATCCCCAGAGTGCTTTCCTTGAAAAGACAGGGAGACCAATTATGGCAGGCAAGACCATAGCTGATAAAATATAGATCAACAGATAAATGGTTGTGTTTTGTAGAAATTCAAGCTGCATATGTGTGTATTCTACACAGCTAAATATTAACAGCGCCCTGGCTGTGCAGGCTGAGGTGTGTGTGATGTATAGCCCACAGCAAGCAAGATTTTGAAAAGGAAAAATAACCACCTGTGCCCTTCTGGTTCATTAGGGTAAGGCCTGTTTACCTTTGCAAGGGGGAGGGATTAATGGCGAATACTGCTGGCTTTGATGTCTGCTAGAGTCCTGCAGCTGAAATGAAATGGAAAGCATTGTGCAGCAGGAGCGAGCAGCTGCTCTCGTTTACCCTGGACACCTACAAAGGGCTGAGCAGCCATTGCCTTTGAATTGACATCGCATTCATGCTGGCAGCACCAATATACTCAGCGTCTTATTTAGTCGTGAGAGGGGGCTGGGGCGGGGGGGAAGACTGACTGATTTACCAGCTTTATCTTGTCTGCGCAAGAGCCACTATTGCTGTCGGGAGGTGGCAGTGCACTTGATCCTTCTGTACTGAGGGAACAAAGAGTCTGGAAATCTGCCAGGTGTCTCTAGGTAAGGTGTCCTCAGCTGGCAGCAATCTCTCTTGCAGCCATCAATGGAGCAAGCTCATGAAAATCCTCTCACACTGCATGAATTCTTCTGGTAGCAGGCTATAGTTACATAGCTCTAGTGAGCAAAGTGAAGCGCAGTGTGTGGTGTGATACTAGAGAGAGGAATTGTGATCAGAAACCCGTGGCGGGAAGAAAGACTGGATGGTGGCAGTGAAGGAAAATGAAGCTGAGGGGTCAGTATGGAATAGCAGTAGGGAACTCCATAGCAGAGAATAGAATCCTATCAGCATTAGAAGGTGTTTAAGGAACCAAGTTATTAGTGGTTTAGGGTGCTGTGACCAGTGATCTGAGGGTCAGGCCTGTGTGACAATGCTGAGAAATGTACATACTGTGTGTGCTAACTCCCAGAAGAGTCCCTGCCATGGGAGCTGGCATGGTCGTGGTGGTGACAGAGAGGTTTGCCACCAACCTGGAGNTGCATCATTGTGTATGCTTATTTAAAATGTGTATTTTGTCCTAAAATCAAAAAACTTCTATGAATTTTCATATTGCCTAAGAAAAATTTCCACTAATTAGGGATTAAGTTTTTTTCAATCTCATAATTCTTTGGGATTTAAGGTTACACATGGTATGGCTAAAACTTTTTTTATTAATGTTTAATATTTTTAACAAAACTATGTTCCTGTCTATTTAGAATGTGCTTATCTACCAACTGAAGCTCCAGTTCTATGACAAACTGACTTTGTCACAAATAGCCCTGGCGTAGTCATTGGGATGGCTTAGTTATAAAATGGTAGTTGTGTATTTTTGTACACATGAGAGCAGGAATGGATTAGATCTGTCTATGCCTCATTTATGGCTAAGGTCTAGCGAACAGCTGAAGCTGAAACAGAGTTGGAAAGCTTAACACACGATGATTGTTTCAACAAAAACTTAAATTTCATGTGCACTCAGAGACATTCCTGTCTTCCATAGGGCTGAAACTTTCTTTTACGCTTTTTGTAGATGAAACAAGTGTGTGTCATCCCCAGAGTGCTTTCCTTGAAAAGACAGGGAGACCAATTATGGCAGGCAAGACCATAGCTGATAAAATATAGATCAACAGATAAATGGTTGTGTTTTGTAGAAATTCAAGCTGCATATGTGTGTATTCTACACAGCTAAATATTAACAGCGCCCTGGCTGTGCAGGCTGAGGTGTGTGTGATGTATAGCCCACAGCAAGCAAGATTTTGAAAAGGAAAAATAACCACCTGTGCCCTTCTGGTTCATTAGGGTAAGGCCTGTTTACCTTTGCAAGGGGGAGGGATTAATGCAGAATACTGCTGGCTTTGATGTCTGCTAGAGTCCTGCAGCTGAAATGAAATGGAAAGCATTGTGCAGCAGGAGCGAGCAGCTGCTCTCGTTTACCCTGGACACCTACAAAGGGCTGAGCAGCCATTGCCTTTGAATTGACATCGCATTCATGCTGGCAGCACCAATATACTCAGCGTCTTATTTAGTCGTGAGAGGGGGCTGGGGCGGGGGGGAAGACTGACTGATTTACCAGCTTTATCTTGTCTGCGCAAGAGCCACTATTGCTGTCGGGAGGTGGCAGTGCACTTGATCCTTCTGTACTGAGGGAACAAAGAGTCTGGAAATCTGCCAGGTGTCTCTAGGTAAGGTGTCCTCAGCTGGCAGCAATCTCTCTTGCAGCCATCAATGGAGCAAGCTCATGAAAATCCTCTCACACTGCATGAATTCTTCTGGTAGCAGGCTATAGCTACGTAGCTCTAGTGAGCAAAGTGAAGCGCAGTGTGTGGTGTGATACTAGAGAGAGGAATTGTGATCAGAAACCCGTGGCGGGAAGAAAGACTGGATGGTGGCAGTGAAGGAAAATGAAGCTGAGGGGTCAGTATGGAATAGCAGTAGGGAACTCCATAGCAGAGAATAGAATCCTATCAGCATTAGAAGGTGTTTAAGGAACCAAGTTATTAGTGGTTTAGGGTGCTGTGACCAGTGATCTGAGGGTCAGGCCTGTGTGACAATGCTGAGAAATGTACATACTGTGTGTGCTAACTCCCAGAAGAGTCCCTGCCATGGGAGCTGGCATGGTCGTGGTGGTGACAGAGAGGTTTGCCACCAACCTGGAGGAAAAGTCATAGGGACTGAAGTCCAAGAGAGATCTGACAAATGTCAAATCTTTAGAGGCCAGGGCAGACAGGGCTGAATGGAGTCACTCTGGGATCTGTATTGCTGTGGCCACTATCACTCCAGCGAGCAAACCCTCTCAAACACAGGCTGGAGCCAGGACACTGAAATGCCAGCTGACAGGCCAGCAGTATTAGTAGTTTGTATTGTAGTAGATCTGAGCAGTGTTGTGATGTGCAGTGAATTCATCAGGGCCTGGCCTCTGCTT
The DNA here is from genome assembly GCA_013398225.1 of Steatornis caripensis. Taxonomy (NCBI): domain Eukaryota; kingdom Metazoa; phylum Chordata; class Aves; order Caprimulgiformes; family Steatornithidae; genus Steatornis; species Steatornis caripensis. Next base: position 162,196 of record VZSC01015128.1, on the reverse strand, counting down.
GCACACCTCTTATTGCTAGCAGCAGAAGGTGTAGGTGTGTAGCTCAGTGAAGGCAAGAAAGAGGATGTGAAAATCTTGATGTGAAGAGCTGTAAGGCTCTGGGTTCATCACCTGCTCAAGGATGCAGCGTAGCTACAGACTTTTTGTTTTCTCCTATCCCCTAGAACTGAGCAGCCCATAAAGCTGGGGAACTTGGCCATGCTGCACCACACTGGTTTGCCTGCCTGCCCTCTGCAGACTCCTGGGGAGCTGGTAGGGCATCTCACTGTTGGAAGCTGTCTAAAGATAGTCCCTAATGCTTTCACAAATGCCTGACTTTCAAGCAAATCATGATTGCACATCCAGATATTCTGGATCATCCTGGAACATCTACTTTTATTCTTGTAGCATTATTTAGGATGTGTTCATTACTAGCAGATTTGCTGTATAGCCTAAAGCAAAGTTGTTGTCACAAAGTCAGAGGCCAGTTTTTGCTGCTTAGTCCCCTTTAAATATTAACCTAAATAATGAAATTATTCAAAAGAATGCTACAGCATAGGAGTGCATCCCCCTCTCTTAAATACTAATGAATGAGGCAGTTTCGTTCAAGGTTAAGATCAAGTCCGTGTATGCTAGCAACAGCTGTTCAGAGTTGTATTTTAGAGCCTCACTCGATGTGGAATTCCCTCTTCTGGCATGTCAAGTAACTCCAGGTTTGCCCTTAATAACACTGCCCTCCTACGGACACTCAGTATTTACAGCAGTGAAAAAGAAATCAAAATTCCTGACTTGTGTTTTTAGAAGCTTTCTTTATGCTTGCAACTTCGAAAAACTTCCCTGTGCTCAGTAACACTTGTCTGGGTATTTCATTCTTCGTCTTGAGTGGGGAAGGCAGCAATATAGAGCTGGGTCATGCCATCCTTAAAATTTGTGCCCATATGGACATAGTGAAAAGTTTTGCTTTTCATTTCAGGGCAAGTACTCTAGGGCCGAGAGAAATTTATGCTAACCCTGACCATCTTTTTCTTGCATTCTTTCCTTAAGAAAATCTGCCTCAGACAGATCCTTTACTCCACTATCTGTGTTTTCAGTCATTTGCTGTGGATCCTGCTTGGCCAACACAGGAATTTCCTTCCTTTTTTTTTCCTCCTGGACCAAACCCATCATACTCAGTAACATTTCAAATTATTTTTCTAGCTGATTCTAGTTAGGTTCCATCTCATTCTGCTACACCAGCACTCATTGCAAATAGGGGGGATGTATTTGGGCAGCCAGTTCTCATAGTTCATCTCCTGTTCAAGGAACCTGATTGATTGCTGTTACTGCCGGGAGGGCTGCAGGTACCCGTGCCCCATCAGCAACAGCTGGTTTGTACTTGCTATTACATCCTGTCAATATTTGAGCAATTCCTCATTTATTCATAAAAAGCACTCTTGTTTTTTTCTTGGCTTGCAGCTTAATGTTAGGGCTGCCAGCTGCATTTTCTTCTTCCCTGTCTGCTCTGCAATTTCACCTAATGCAGTCATCGAGGAGGCTGTATACTGATCCTTTACTTGCAATCTGTGTAACACCTGGTCTTCACACAAGTTCTAATCAATTTGCCCATTTAATTTCAATTTGGTTCAAAGTTTGAAGTAGTCTCTAAAAGGACCACGCTCTAGTCCACAGCTGTGCTTGCTTTGTGTGCCCAAGATCAGCAGCTATCTGTCCCAAGTCCCCTGGGTCATTTCTTGTCTTGTAAAGCAGCAGCAGTTTTACCTGCTGCACCCTGCTGCGCTGGGATGGTAATCTATCTGTTGTTATAGTGCTGTGGTTCCCAGCAGCTTTTTCTTTTCCCTTTTATACATATCATCCCCTAGATCATTTTCCTCTGGTGACTTCAAATCTAATTCTCCACCACTTTGTGCAGATACAGCAGCTAGTTTTAATTTTTGCATCCTGATCTGCTTCTGCAAGCATCTAATTTTAGCTTTGTATTTAATATGATCAGGTTCCCTTGGAGCTCCCCTTTGCTCCAGGGTGAATGGCTGCACCGTGCATGTTAATGCTTCTACTGAATTCTGCCATTTGCTGCTTCTGCAGCTTTTCTTTCCCTTTTTGGGAACTGAACGTATCGTATTTCATTGTTACTTTTTTCAGCCACTAGACTGTACTCCTTTTCAAGTTTCTTAGCATTTTCTTTTAAAATTATTTTCAGACCAAAGCAGTTATTTTTGTTTTCACTCTGGTTCTATCAGCACAAAATGTTTTGGCTGCTTCCCACAACAGTCATGGCAATACAGGATCTGTATCCTCAAGTTTCACTTCATAACTAGAGAACATCTATTCCTTATCACCTCTGGTCCTGTGGGCTGAAATGAAACATCCCTTCTTCCATGGCGAGGTGTATGGAGCCTGGAACATCTTGGGGATTTTTTTTGTTGATTCTCTTTTATTGCTCTGATCTTCAGCTGGATCAGTTAATATCATTTGGGTGGCACTAGTAGCTTGTCAAGGTCAGTGCCTGCAGTAACATAACGCTTGGTATCCAGCAAAGAAACAAAACACTGGGCAAACTAAAGGATACATTGGCTAGCTAGTGAAAAACCATTTTTTCTGGCCATGCAACATCCTAATCTGAACACAGCAAATGGAGGCTATGATGCTTTCAGGCTGAAATTACATTGTTCTTACACAAGGGCTTCCTAGAGTACTGCATCTCAGGAGCCTTCCCCTGATCCAAGGGGCCAGCTTTGTCTCTGGCCTCTTTACCTACATGGTGCACTTCTAGTGCTCCTGAAACAAGTCATGTTTAAGCTATGGAAACAGCCTGTAATCCAACTGAACATTTCACTTTCTTTGTTGAGCTGGCCAGCAAAGACGGCTCCCTGATCAGGAGGAGGAGAGAAAGGACGCCATGTTCTAATAACGAGTCCAGAGCAGAAAGAGATACACAGTCCTTCAAGACGGAAGGAGCTCAGAGCTGAACTCAGGGGTTATCAGAGGTTCCCAGTAGTGACTGTGGCATACAAGGCATCTTCATGACAGCGTACAAGCAATGACACCAGGCCCAGCACCAGCAGTACCCTTGGAGAGGACCTACACAGAAATTGGCATGATACTGGTAGGGTCTCTTCCCAGAAGATCATGAATGCAGGTAGACTAAGCCATTACGGTTAGAGGAGAAAACATTATGTGCCAGTAAAGGAGATGAGAGTGATTATTTTTAGCTTTAGTTTCCACAGAGACTGTGCATCAAAAGTAATGAGAAAGGACTGACAGGCACAGGAGGCTGTGAGGTTTGCACTCAGCTCCATGAAGAGCATCTCAAGGATGAAGACAGACCAAGAAATTAATCTGAGAAATGCATTGCTAAATCAAAAAAGCTAAAGGGCCTGTATTCCCAACTTTTCCTGAGGCACTGAAATCAAGGGAGGAATTTAATTTTGAACTTTACTGGTTGGCTGTTTTTACATGTGGCCAATGTGGGCACTTCAGAGCTTTCAGCCTTGCTGGAAATAGAGCAGGGCTGCTGGAAACTTGGAAGATCTCTGCTTCCTTCTTCAAGAGACTGTAAACTATTCTCCGATGTTCCGTGCAGTTACTTGTATGGGTCTATAGCAAATGGAATAGGCCTTCAGTGTGGAGTGACAGTTTTACCTGCCGTGCATCAGCACTGGTGCCCTGAAACAGGCAGGACTGTGAAGGATCATTCCCTTCAGGATTAATCCGTTGGGGTACCATTCAGTTACAACCATGTGCCGTGACCTACAGCTAGCAAAGCCCAAAGGACAGAGTTTTCCACACAAGAAGAGCCAGTGATTACAGCTGCATTCTGGCTGGTGGCACCCTGGGGCTGGCTGCTGCTTTATTTTATTCAGCTGGTAAGTTCATGCTCTTTTAACTCTGTGGGGAAAAAACCTTCCGGTTCAGTGATGGGGCAGGATCTGTTCAGCAGCACGTAAGAACACAATTCAGCCCTGGCTGTTTGTGAGGAAATCCCTGAGAGCATTCACCTTTGTCCTGACTTACCTGTCAGAACAGCACTGAAACATTGGCCTGAAAAGTCTGTCACTTTAGTTCTTTTTGATCATCTGAGCTGGCTCCCTCACGGCAAGCACGACAGCGATGGGGAGAAGATACGAAAGGGTATAAGGTACCAGCTGCAGCTTTTTTGGTCCTGTGCTCTGGCTCGTTCGGAGGCTATGCTAAAGCGGGTTAGCTGTCCCATGGAGAATATCCACCCAGTGCAGCCAGCCAGGGAGTGTGACACCAATGCTCCGCTCACTTCCCCCTTCCCTCTCATCTCCTCCAGAGCCAGTGGGATCTAACATCTCCTTGCATCAGGCAGAGTAGTTGGGGAAATTCCTCACTGAGCTTGATGTGTCGCTGTCTGGACTCTGGTCTCCCTGGGTGGGCTCAGGAGTGCACGCTCCAGCACCTGGGAAGGCTTTTGGGGCAGTAATTGACAGACCAAGGTCTCCAACTTCTTCAGACACATTCAGAGCTGGGTAGCAGATGAATAGATGAGGTTGTATATCTGGATTTTAGTCCTTGCCTTTCAGTCTTTGATAATAAGTAAATACTGCTGTCTCGGAATAAGAAACAGCTTCTGACAGAAGGTCACTGGCAGAAGCTGGAGTCTGTTTTGATCTTTTTGAACATTGTCACTTTTCTGAACTGCTGAACTGGGGTTTTTTTCTGGAATTTTTGACAGGTCTGATCTTGTAGATGCTTCTGCCACAGGTTGCACACTCTCACATCTGTAAGGCCATTTCAGAGCAAGTAAATTAGAAAACTAGCCATGGCTGCTGGCAGTCAATGGGGAGAGTTCAGACTCCTCTGTAGATAGCAGTGTGGTAATACCGCTTGCTTGAAGCGGGAAGACATGGTTAGGCTGGATATGGCAGAGAGGAGCGTTCAAGAAATTCAGTGTGAAAATGAATTGGATCCGATTCCTTATCGTTTTGCTGTCCATGGCCATTCAGAGAAATGCCGGAACATGCTTCCTGGTTGCACCCAGGCTGTGTGGCCTTAACGGAGCAGTCAGTGAAGTACAGGAGCATCCATCCTGTGGCTGACGTGAGCAGTAAGGAAGGGTTCAATTTAATGAAGGCAGAAGCTCCACAGAAAAGAGGGCACTTGACTGGTCCAGGAATGACCCGGTGTGCTCTGCAAGGAAATGCATCCTATAACGGGATCATCTCTTTCTGGATATGTCTACGCTGTTCTGGTGCCTTACGACCTGGCTCTCTCCTCCTTTTTTTTCTCACATTCACTTGTTCTTTCTGCCTTCGCCCTGTTCGCCGGCCCCTTCCTTCCTCCCGCCCCTGGGCTGGCGGCTCCCGGGGGCCGCCGGTGGGTACGGACAGAACCCGGGAGAAAAAACCCGCGCTCGGCCCGGTTGCCCGCCTCTGCCGGCGGCCGAGCCGCTGGGGGTCAGTGTTGCTCCGCCGGAGCTGCGGCAGCGGCAGGGCCCCTAGCAGGGACTGCCCGGGCGCGCGGCCGCGGGCAGGCGGTGGGAGCGCGGAGCTCCGCCCGCCCGCCGGGGAGGGCTGGGGGTGGCCGTGCGGGTTGGCAGGGGCAAGGCTCGGCCTGGGCCGTTCCGGCGCGCCGCAGTCGTGGTTCCGTGGAGGAGCCCCGTGCCTCAGCTTCTCTGTCATCACCTTCCTCCCTCTTTGTCAGCAGCGTGAGTCCGAGTGCTTTGTCAGGCCCTGGTGAGAGTCTTCAGCTGACTAGTCACTGACCAGATGGCAGAGCCCCCTTCGTTGCTATTGCTTTTGGTAATTACAGGAGAGGAGAGATGGCTAGAGCAGGCTGGGATCAGGCCAGCAAAGCGGATGCTGATGCTTCTCCTTTCCCCGAGGCCTGTGTGGCCAGACGTGCACGTGTTGTCCTGGCAGCCTGCATGGCCCTTGTCAGATGCCATGCCCAGAGCTCTGCCAAGCGTGCAGATCTGGCAGCTTGTGGGTCTGCCAGCTCTGATGCCTACATGGACGAGCACCAGCTTGCAAACCCTCCCTGAGGTTCATTTGTACCAGGATATGCACAGCCCCTCTGGAAACAGTCTGCCATCACAGCTAGCCAGCAGGCAGGGTAGTGTGGGGTGAGCCTGGTGCAGACACCCGGGCAGGGCAGGCTGTGCTGGACCCGATGGGGCTAATCCAGGCAGGTCCTGCGCAAACACAGCGCTGCCGCTCCTGTCTGCATTGCTCCAGCTAGTATCCATGGGAAGGAATGGAAAATCAGACACAACTTCGTGGCTGGACCAAGCCTTGCCTTGCCTGTGTCATTCACCAACTGCTTTTTTCAAGCCCTGGAAGTTAAGCAAGGACCTCGCCTCAAAATAAAATCCTGGGGAGTCTGTTCACCTGCAGCAGCTAGAGTTTGGTACCAGAGAACTGCAGAGTGGTGGCATTTTTGAATAACATTCAGAGTAAGATCTATTAATCTCTCTTGTTTCCAAGTGCATCTTTCACTCAATCATATGAAGCTTGCTGCAGGAACTCACTGAAGCTTGTATTTGTCATCTTCAATCTCCTGGGCAGGCCCATGATTTTCTACTTGGCTGCTTTGAAGCACATCTCATAACATGCTTCCAGATGCAGAATGACCCTAAAGCAGCCTACAGACTTCAGCGTGCTAAAAAAGCACGTGGTGCCCCCTCTTCTCCTGGGATCTGAGCAGGCAGCAGCAGAGCTAGGCTGACCTCTGCACTCATCTTCCCACTGATTTTTCAGCTTTCTCGGGCACTGGTGCAGCAGCACAGACCTGCCCTGAGCTGAGACTCAGCTGGTCTACCTTTGCGTGTGGTGCGTAAGCAGTGATATCTGATCTAGTCAGCCAGGAAGAGCTGCTTTTAGGGCACAGTTCATCTTATCTATTCTAGACAGATGTCTGCTTCGCTGTAAGACACCCCCAATTCTTTCTCCCCAGTGACTACACGGGGAGCTTGCAGCAACTAGCTCAGACAAGGCAAGTGTGGGTGAAGCGCAGCAGGTGCTAAGCCCGTGTTCAGCCTTTCAGCTGGAGCCTTGCAAAGGGCCTGTTGGGGTTGGGGATCTCAGACAACTGATCAGCTGGGGCATGTGCGATATGCAGTTGTGGCTGCTTGCTATTATAGTGTTATTTCCATTATGGTGTTGCAATCTGGGTCTCATAAAATAACCTAGCAGCTAGATTCTTTGCTGAGGAGAAGGTGAATTGTTCCCCTTGCCTGACCCCCCTTCTTTACATTCATTTTGGAGAAAAGCACCAAAAAACCCAGCAATATGATCACACATAAGCTGCTGGAGGAACTAGACCCAGTCAGGAAGAGTGACCTGTGCTCTTTCATAATCACTCTTGAAACTTTCAGAGCAATGTTAATCCAAAGGTCTCAAAGCGCTGCGGAGATGTGTAATAGGTGGAGTCAGAGCAATCAAAAGCTGTGGCAGAACTCACACTGATTTTTGTAGACTTTGGATAAAATTAATGCATAGCGTGTAACAGGCAGCTGGAGGTCAGGAACTGTTGCCCCCAGCCACTCTGCTTGAACGACCAGCTGCCTTTCTTTCTCTTCTAGTCTCAGCTTATCGGAGTCATCACTCTAAAATAAATGGGACCAAAGTTTACACCTTGTAACTGTATGTACTGAGACTAACAGAGCTGTTGAAGACTAGAGAGGCTGTTCCCGTCATCTAGGCTGACCCTCTACAGCACACAGCGCTCGTTCTTGACCTCTGAAGTCTTCAAATGACGGGAAGGCCTGACAGCTAATTGTTCCAATAATTAAATGCTTCTTTTGTGCAGAGCCTGCACTTAATCCTTGCTCTCAGTCCATCTAGTGGCAGTTTTCAACACTGAATCTATGTTCTCAAAGGCAGTTCTCAATGAAAAAAAAGCACAAAAGCTGGTTTAGCAATTAGGTGCGGTTTCTAACATTTAAAGCTGTACTGCACAGCAGAAATATTATAACCTCTATTTTATGAAACAATATTTATGAAATAATATATGTTTCTTTTACAAAGTGTCTTTTCATATATTGTTCCATACAATATGTAGTAAGTGTACATCTGGGTCGGTCAGTTCTGTCTTCTCTGCTTGTGCTGTACCAAAGACGGGCCAAAGAAATGAATGGCTGTGCTTTGGCTCAGTGAGACCTGAATGCATTCTCGATTCCTTCACAGGCAGGAAAGTCAATAGTAGTAGGGGCAGCTGATAGGAAAATTGTGCTGCTTTTGCATAAAGCTGGTGCTCCAATAAAGCCTTGTTATTCCTTGTAGATCACAAGCAAGGACAGTAGTTTTGTGCATGGCCNAGGGGCAGCTGATAGGAAAATTGTGCTGCTTTTGCATAAAGCTGGTGCTCCAATAAAGCCTTGTTATTCCTTGTAGATCACAAGCAAGGAAAGTAGTTTTGTGCATGGCCAAAATAAGGTCCTACATTGAAGATCAGGATGAAGAATTAGTTGGAGCTGGAGATCAGCATTGCACATATTGAAGCAACAGTGTGAGTAAGGAAGGCCGTAGCTGTGCTTTATGATCAGTACACCTGTTTCCCCATACAGCAGGTTGCATGGAACTCACAAGAAGCCTTATGTTGCCTGAACCTGCCCCCTAAAAGGCTGAGTACACCAGCTAAACTCACCTCAACTGGACAGGGATGCTGTGGAGTGTTAGCTCTTAGATCTGGCAGCTCTTATATCCATGGTGCCTCTTTGTAGAGCTGTCGGTTGATCAGAGCATCACTATGAGGGTAGTTGCTTTTCACCCAGCTGTTGGAAACTACAGCACCAGCAGTGTTGGCTGTGACGGTGTGTTTGCATACCTGGATGTTCAGAGCATGCTGTGATACCATGTTACGCTGCTGTTGGGTTGGGGTTTTTTTGCTTGAGAAGGAAGGAAAGAAGTTTGTGCAGTTCATCCACAGGAACAGTAGTGAAGAAAGATGAGTTTTCATCCATCTCTTTCCAAGTTTTCTAGCTGAAACTACAGCCTTTCTCTGCCTCCTCTTTAAAAAAAAAGGTAATTATCTCTTAATCACAAAAGTAGAGTGAGAGGAATCGAGGAAGCAGAGTAGCTGCCCTAGAGAAACGCCCAGGAAAATAAATACAAAAGCCGGTGTGTCTTCCTGCCATGAAAGCAATGCAGTTAACTTCTTCAGGTAACGAATATTTAATGTTTGTAGGTGCCAGACGTGCCTGTGGGTAGCTTGGTGTCAGAGTGATAGAAAGCTCAGAGTTACAGCAGTACTACCAGTTACCACAGAATTTCTCTATGTCACTGGAAAACCACCTGCATAGAAAACAAGTATATCGTATTTACAGCAAACAAATGCAAACAATGGTGGGTTGGAGCTCTGAACGTGTTGGCTAGCCCTGTTGGTGCTGGAGAGTGAAACAACACTATAACAACCGTCACAGACAGTAAACTGATAACATGCTCAGAGAGTATAAATCACTCTTTCCTATCTCTATCTTTGTGGTGTTCATGACACGCTGAGTTTCTGATTGTGCAATGAAATGGCATTTGACTGAAGACATTTGGTGTTTGGAAGGGAGGTTGTTCACGAGCCAGACCGCTCCTTTGGAGCACAGCACAGAGTCACAGCACTGTGACGGGTGGTTTTGTAAAGCATGGGATACTTAGTGAAATTACCTTGGGCCTCTCTATCCAGGTCCTCCATTGTATGACAAAAACCAATGTATGTGACAGATCGGATAAAATCTTCATTTACTGTCCCTGCTTGACTTAAACTGAGTATTTTCTTTTGCCACCTGTTATCAGTCCCTTGCCGCCAAAAACACTTTTTGTAATCAGGAAAAAAAAAGAAGGCAAGGCATAGAGTATTACGTAATAATTTATAATTAGTTTTCTTAAGATTAAAATAATTTTCTGAAATCTTGTAGGATTTGCTTGGTTTATATCAGGTTCTTAGACAGCACTTATCATTATACATGCCCACACTCAGAAAAGATTATTCCACCCCATGTATTTACTGTCATTAATCTTTTGAGTGTGTTCCACTTGATTCTGTGAAACATTAAATACACTAGAGGAAATACCAGAGATGAAAATATTGAATGCTCCCAGTTTACAAAAGATAAATAAGCTGAAAGCATTGACGTGACAGGCTGAGACACCATAACAAGCTGTGGGTTTTCTCCGCTCCAAAACCGCATGCAAGCCAGGGTCTTTTCTACAGCAAGATGGGAGGGTAATGAAGGGCCAAAATAAAATACTGAATGAAAAGAAAATAGTTTTAGCTTTTACCAGCAAACTTTTCAATCTTGATGTGCTTTTCACCCATTCTGCTCCTCAGCAGGGACAGGAGAAAGCATCATGAGAAAGCATGTCTGTGTGTACGCTGCCCTCCCCACAGGCAGTCAGAGGATGTGGCCGCGTCAGTCTGGGGGTGCAGAGCTCTTCCAGGAGGAAACTGCCAGTGGCTGTAGCCCAGGGGCAGTGGGCAGCGGATGCTCCTGTCTGTGACTCTGCTTTCATTTCCTCTTGTACCCCTTTCATGTCCTCCCCTTTTCTTTCACTCTTACCTGCACCTGCCAAAGGTAAGCCCAGCTTCATCCTGCCCTTGGGTCCAGTTTAAGCAGCAATGGCCACCTTATGTTTTGCAGCTGAGATACATACAGAGAAAATCACATCTGATTGTTCGGCTGTTCAGAGCAGGGGTTGTTTGGGAGGCGCCTTGGTGTCTCATGCACTCTGCTTTAAGGCTGGCATAATCGCAATGCAGTGTTCATTTTGGGAGGGGAGGTCAGTATCTGCCTTGCGGGGCTGGTGATGATAACCCCCTGTCCTCAGACTCCTCTTTCTGCCTTTGTAATCTCAGTCCATACTGGCCTGGTGTTTCTGATTGCCCTGCTGAGGGCTCGGCAGCTGGTTTTGTCTGTGCAGTCAGCTCTTTCCTCTTCTCCGAAGACTCTTTTTTGCTTGGTGCCTCTGCTCTGTCGGTCCCTTGGCCACTATCATCTGTGGCACTGGATGTTACCCGCATGGCCAGCGCTGGCTGAGGAGGCTCGTTGCTCTTCTTCCACCTCCGGGCCCCTGACTGTGTATTGAATTCGTACATTTTGCCAGTAACTTGAAAGGGAGAAAAGACAACCGATTAAAATTGTTCCTGCTTTAGCAGATTGACATGACAGTTCTCCTCAGGATGGGTTTGAAACAAGATATGTGAAGCGCCTGGAAAACAAGCTGAGGTGGGGAGGTAGCCCCGAGAGGGAAAGTTTCATTTCCGCAAGCGAGTGTGGGGACCTGGGCGTTGTGGTGGCCGCTCACAGGAGGTGCTATTCTATCACTGTAGAAACTGGCTCTGCAGTTCAAGGAACAGGAATATTCAAAACATTCCTATTCCAAAAAAAAGGACCTTCTTATCATCCTATACCTCTACCCAAGTTACAGCTACCATGGGTTAACACGGACAGTGTAACAAACACATCCATAGTCCTTAGTAGTTAGGACTAAGTCTCCCCAAACTTTTGCCTTTGGCCCTGCTGAGCAAGGCCATTGTATATGTCTGTGCCTATTTTTCAAGTAGAGCTGCCTACCTGAGGTAGCAAAACCTGCTAGGAGCATGATATGCGACATACATCTTCGAGACCATGTCAGGTCGTCTAGGTTAACCCAAGATTTGATGTTCTGGGATCTCCAATGAGTTTGGGCTGTATACATTACTTCTCCATTTGTACAAAATGCTTTTTTCCAGGCTTATTGTGCACATTGTTATTAATAGAGTGAAACACTATGTATTTTCTGTTTGTGCAAGTACACACTTCCCTCATATTTATAAAATATTGTTAAAATTGTGTTGTTTAGCATACATGGCTACCTTTCCTTGTTGAAAAGATTTTTGGCCCTCTCAAATTTTATGAGTAATTTCGACTTGTACATTAAAAAAAAAGTATCTTCTCTTTCAGTTCATTTACTACCTAAACATAGCTGGAAAAGTTGTCATACATCCAGTGTGATTGCCTCACACTCTAAATCACTGTTGCTTGCCAAACAGAGAGGGAATCAGGAGCTATAGTGGCACTTCTTGTAATTAAGCATTATTACTACGAGACAAACAAAAGGCCATTAAGGCCTGGAAAGAAAGGATGGTTACATGTTGCTACATGTTACAGTTTGTATCAGAATTAATGGTTTCTGGCACATTAACACATTTTGAGCAATTAAAGGTGAAACTGCATTTCTTTACATGTTACTTTTTCTGACTGCTTACAAGGCGGGCCTGTTAAAGCAGCCCAGATCAGGAAGCAGCTCCTGACCATCCCTCCTAATCATATTCAACCAGTGATGTCCTGGGAATTATTAAATCTCATCTCCAAACCACCAACATCTGATCCTCAGAGTTCAGGATGAGCCGTGGGGAGGAGTGGGGACCACGCATTTTTCTGCTGACACCGTAAAGCTGCGTTATAGATTAGGGTTTGTGTCAGACGTGACACAAACACTATGGCTCTGGAGGGCGGAGTGAAGGGGCTCAGATATCCTTAAGTCTGGTGTGGTCAGGTTTGCTGAGGAAGGGAGCCGCCAGCTGTCCTGCAAAAATACCAGGAAGCAGCTTTCGCAGCAGCCTAGAGAACATCCATGTTTAATACATTACAAATGCAGTTACACCGGGAAAACGCCGGGACTTTGGAGCCCATCCCTCCAGATCTCTTTATAGACAGCAGGTGGGCTTGGACCTGGACCAAACTGGCCTTGAGCAGCCTTGTGGATTGGCTTAATTGCACAGTAGGGTCGCATTTGTTTGCCCAAATTCTGCTGAAGTCCCAATGCCTAGTGTTTCCCAATAGCTCATGGCATCCGACAGCTGCAAGCCAGCTAATAAGAAACACAAGGTACAGGGACTTAGGTGGAAATTTGGCCAGATGAATCTAAGCCTTGAAACAAGCCTACCTTCCTCCGGATATTTTTTAGACCTATTGTTTTGGACCTATTTTCAGATCTGTTTGTTAAAGACCTATTTTGACTGACTATCACATTTTATCAGCTCCTCCCCTCCTCTGTGCTGGGGCCCTCAGCCATTAGACACAGGGCTGAGCACCCTAATGCCAGGCCAATCCTCAAGGTGCAGGGCTCAGGCAGGGGCTGTGATTCAGGAAGGTGGATCAACCTTTAGGAAAAAAACATTTTTCTGTAATGAACCCTGCTGCATAGCGCAGTGGCTGTCACTTGGGGAAGCAGATAAGTGCTACACCGCCTGGGTCATCTTGGTTTTCCTAGCTTTCGCCTTAATTTCACTTTTCCCAACTGGTTAATCAGATATGCTCGAGTTAGCATAGCTGCAGCCTGGTGACACGCTTGGGTAGCTGATGCCACCACAACTGTATCTAAAAGCAAATGGTCTTCCCTTTCCTCCCCAAAAAGCGATGCTCAAGCCTTAGACAAACAGCAGCAATGCACTGTTGCTGCAAGGGAGGAGGTTTATGCAGGAGCGAGTAACTCACCCACCCGCCCGCCATCCAGGGAGAGGTTTAAGAGACAAAGTCAGTACATCTGTGCCTACATTAATCTGCTGGCCATTTCCCAGACATGGGAAGGGTGAAACCACATAGCCATGACAGCACCAGAGCAGGAGGCTTACAGCGAATTCCTCCTCCCCTTCCACCTTCCTATACCAGATCCATACATTCAGGTTTAGCAGAGGAGTAGTGAATAATCCGGCCATCAGATGTGTGCTTTTAAGGGCCGTAAGTATATTCTACCATTAGAAACGTTACTAGGGCACTGTCCTGATTTTCACTATCTGTGAAATATAACTCCCATTCTCCTTGGAAACAGCAAACCTGAAATATGAAAAGCAAATGTCGAACCATATTTAAATCAACTAATCCAGTTTGTTTCCAGCCAAATACTCATATCCACTGTTAATTGCTTTTTATTACCTGGGTCTCTGGCTTCTCCATCAAAGACAGTGTTTAGCTTTGTCATTGCCTATGAAGAGAAACAAAATGTGAAACGAATCCTGTGAATTAGTAAAGTAAGAAGGAGGAGCAGTGAGTTGGAAACGGTGACCTACATGGATGGAGGTGGATTTGTATGACCTGCATATTGCATTCCTGTAGGCTGGGTTTAATCAAAACTGGCAACAAAAGCCATTTGTGGTGCAGGGTGTTGCCACTAGATGTTCAAAGGAGAATTAATAAGGTCTGACATGCTAAATGCCTTCGCGTGTATAACCACAAGAGGGTCACCTCCACCCAGAAGAGGCTTGGGAATCCTCTCTCTGAAGAACTTGAGAGGGAAAAGTACACCAATGAAAGTGTCTTGCAGCCTTTATGCTATTACGGCTATGCGAAAGGAAGGAGCCCCAAGATCTAGGGCTAAAGAAACATCTATTGCAGCAGAAATAACTACAGCATTTTGCTGCAAACAGCTTATCAAGACCAAACTCTTTACAGCTTGGGTACTCTTGTGTACCTTACTGGTTGCACTCAGGTGGGTCACAGTTAGCTGCACAGGTCAGTGATGTCTCAGCAGCACAACATTGCCATCAGTGGAGCTGGGGCACTTGCCATCCTGCCTCTGTGGCTGCAGCGAGTCTCCTTGTCACTGCTCCGGGCACAGCCTCTCTGGCCTCCCGCATATGGGGCTGACAGAGAGGCTGGAGAATTCGGCACTTGGAAGCAAAGGGGCCACAGCACATGTGAGCACCCCTCATACCCAGTGTTGCCTCCAAATACAGAGGCCAGTTGGGGCACTGAAGTGTTTTGCATTTGGGGGCAATCCTTTTTTCCTCACCTATCATTTTTATATTCTCTTTGGAAAACAGACACCTTTCGTAGAAAGGGTCCTACGATCATATTGCATGGGGCTGGGCAAAACTGGGTTTTGTTTTGAGACTGGCGGTACTTACCACAACCACTTCTTTCTTAGGTTTCTTCTTTTCTACAGGAAGGAAAATGCACATTGTAAAGAATCAGATTTCTCTGACAGTGTCTATAGACACTGAAACCAAGATTTCCTCAAGTAGGCGTTCTTGCTACTGAACTTCTGAGACATCTCCAATGAGCCTTATTTCTTTTCAAGGGCTGATCCCTCATACTATTTGAAAAGCGAACTCCTTCATCGTATTTAGGAGTGAGAATCTGCAGTTGCCAATGACTCATCAAAAGTTTAGCCTTGAAAAGTCTTTTTCCTTCAGTAGTGAATAAACAACAATGATTTCATTTAAAAATTTCCCTTTCTAAATAATGTGAACAGATACAGAAATTCACCTTTGGGGATATTCGAACTACAAATGCAGATTAATATTTTTCCACGAATGTTTGTAGTCACAAAGCTTGTGCACTCAAACATGCGCTTGGAGACAAAACAGGGAAGTGCTGTAGATCCAGTCAAGCAAAATTCAGATTGAAGAACAGTTTGGTTATGTGTGAATTTACCACACTATTAACTCATCCCACATGCAAACAAATACGGCAGCAGTGCCACGGGCATCTCGACAGCACGGATTTGTGGATGATACCCAACTAGTCACTATGATTTCTTCTCACTCGCTCCTTGCCAATTTGTTTAATGGCCTGCCTTTGGCGAACTGTGCGCTTGGCCACCAGTGGGCTTTGTGACCAGGCACGCAATACTCTGAAGCACTGCAGATGTGTCTGAACCTGAGCTCTGATGGAAAACCTGTTCTGTCTGGCCTCTGCTGCCCAGCCAGTTTTTCAGAAAGCGCCAAGCATCCATTTTTTTTTTTGGCAACCAGCCAATGCTGAAATGTCTCAAATTGGGCAACCAGGAGAACAGCTAATTTTGTTGGGTTTTGTTAGTCATGTGGGTTTTTTCAAGCTGGGAGATACTGATTGAGGAGAGGGAGTTATAAAAGCAAGGTCTTACTGAGCCCGTATGAACCATGCTTGCTAGCAGAAAGCTAATGGGACTAAAAGGAACAAGACTGCTTAACAAAACTCCTATTTATTTTTTTTTAATGTGTAACTTATACCCCTCCTAAGCCATACAAATCCCTTTAAAAGCACCAATACTTAAAAATAAATATTCAGGTACATGAAGTAACGGTGTCAATGGAGCAAATGAAGGGATCAGAGAACAGGGAATTAGAGTGGAGAGGACTCTTGAAGGTGCTATAGAGGGATGGGATTATTTTTTAACAGATAGCATATGAATTGCATGTAAACGATACAGTAATTCTTTAGCATCCATGCCAGAATACCAGGCTACTCTGAATTTGGTTTTTACCTAATAGTTAGTAGATCTGAAGACCAAAAGCACCATGAAATCACTTAGGCAGGCCTCCCATAATCAGACAGGGTTATTTAGTCTCAGTACTCTTGTACTGGGTCAAATTTGTTTGCCTAGAAATGGGTTTACAGATTTTACGCTGAACTGTAAACAAGGTGTTGTTGAGAAATACTAAAATATAGAAAAGAGGTACACACCTGGAGCGTTCATCCTGTAATGAAAAAAAGATTAGAGTGTAGTTAACAAATGTCATACTTTTGCCTACATAAAAATATCATGCTTTGTTCTCTTTCACTTGGCAAGAAGGATGTGTTTCCTTGAGTTCTGGGATTTGCTTGGTTTGTTTGGTTTCTGGTTTTGCTTTCACTGAAGGCCTGCATCATTTAATGCTGTGTCCAAACAGGAAAACAGCCCTGAGCATTGTTCTAACACCTCTCCAAGAAGGAATGATATTAAAATTATAAAGTCTTATTGATGATAGCGTGATGGATTTATATCATCTGGAAAAATGTATTTTCAAATATTGTCATTTCGTTCCATCCTTGGAGGAAGGTCAATTTTTTTTGATCTGACATGCTCAGATAATACCTTTTAAAATATTTGAAAGGTTATAAATGTTTTTGAAAATAAATAAATTGCTTTTTAATGGAAGAGCCTGGCTCCCAATGAATCACTTGCTCTATTAATAAATAATAACAATAGCCAAGCTATATGCTGCTAGATTCATTTGTCATTTTTATCACAAATTGCTGAATTCCTTGCACACACCATTTGAATTATAATCACAGTCATATATTACCTCTTTACATTTACTATTGTTTCTACATTTAAGTAAGTCCAAATCCTGAGAATACTTATAGGAATCCTTTTTTTTTTTGTAATCTCAGTCCACTTAAAGAGCTGCTTATCTTTGTGTTGTGAAGTAAAAAGTCAATTTAGAGGCACACTGGCTCCAGCCCGCTGAGAAGGCAGCCAGCGGGGATCTATGCTGCTTCCCACAATGAACCAGAGCCGGTCCCAGGTGCTTCCGTGGCTTTTGCCAAGCACAAGCGCTTAGAGGTACTGTGAAGCTTTATGGGCCAGAGCCTTGCAATGGGCTTGGGTAAAAGTCCAGGAAATCTGCAGAAGTTTTGCCAGAACAAAGAATTTGGCATGAACACCAAGGTTTGGAAAGGACTCTGGGATCCATAGCTGAGAGGGAGGAATATGCATTTAGTAACCATCTAGATGAGAGCTCCCTTGGAGCAGGAGCCAAACACAAACCAAAAAAGTTTGTATTTTGGGTCAGCGCAGTCAAGCACAGACTCTGACTGTGCCTCACGAGCGTAGCTGCCTTTAGAGGTCACAACTGTCAATTCCACTGTTACCTTCAGCTAATGCATTTGTTAAACTGTTAGTAAATCCACAAAATAAAATTCCACAGGCATTTTTCCTTGATTTCATAACATTAACACCAAATATCACTGTAGCCGGTAATAGCACTTACTACAGCAAAGGGCGTACCACTATAAAATACTTAAAGCATAGATTTCATTACTGCTGAAAGGCCTGAGTTATCTCTGTCATTGCCAGGTGCTGCTGGGTACTTCCCAGCGTGACACTTGGGAGGACTCACAGAGGCGTGCCGTCTGCTTTGCCTGCTGGAGGGCAGCGGGTGCGCAGCCACGTCACCAGCAGGAACCCCAGGTACCCCAGCAGTCCGAGGAGCAGCAAACCGCCGAGGGTGATGACGAATGGCACGTACCACGCTGATTCAGAGTAGAGGTTTTCCCTTTTCGTCACAACAGTGAAGCCAGGCTTTTAAAACAAGATAGGAAAAGTTTCTCAAGGCTGCATGCTTGTAAGGTTACTGACACCAATGGCACCTTTCATCTGGCTGAACTTCTGCACTGAAGCACCTGGCCCAAGCTTGCCCCGGGGCTCTGCAGATGATGGGCAGAGGGAGATAGTGTCTGCTGAAGACAGTGATTCATCCCATGTACCTGTCTGCTGACTGCCAAGGCAGCTCAGATGACTGAGATGGACGACCGAGCTCCTAGGGCAACAAAAGGCAGGTGAAATGAAGCCCACCCACGATGCAAAAAAGGAGGTTCCAGGTTGTGTTTCAATGTCTTATATTAAAACAAGCATGCCATGGTGGGGTTTGAAAGCCTCAGGTTGCCTGAGGAGGTGCAAGCGCACTGTGAAGGGTGAGCAAGTTCAGGGAATACTGCCATTACCAAGATAATGGCTTCTTGTTACCTCAGGCAAACTGGAATTAGGTTATCTCACTGCAGCGATCATTCGGCCCCCTTCATAAGAGGAGGTGAACCCCAAGGAATTGGGTTATTGTATAAAAATAAATGAAACTCTTTTTGTTTTCCCTGTGACATGTTCCAGAAGGGAAAACCACACTTCTTGAGCAGTTGCAATCTCCCACATCTTCCTGAGTGCCAGGAGACACGGCTCTGAGCTGGCACGTCACTTGGTGCTAGCAACTCATTCATTATGGTCCCATCATGAAACTGTCCTCACATGGATCAGAAATTACTCATTTGCTCTACCTAGGTCATTACCTACTGTGGTACTATTAGTTTTGATCATCTACTGAAGTTTTTATGTAATTTTCTATAAGACACTTGTAATCACACCGTGGATGAAATTTAGTAGGGGTCTATTTCTTTGCTGTGTAAGGACACCTTCAAAATAACTTGCAAAAAAAAGTACATCCAATCCTTAGAGAAATTCTCAGATAATCTCAAGATCACCACCACCACTCCCATCCTCACTGCGACTGAAGTCATAAGTGACTGACTGTAACGGGGCTTCTCTTCTGCACTGTCAGCCTTCCAGCATCTGATTCATCAAGTTGCTGCACTGAACACATGTTAACAGGTAGTGACGGGAGAAGTTTCTGTAATGGAAGTGCTCTTCTGGAAAATAGACTGAAAGTGGAAGGCTGGTATCTCTGGGGATGCAGATTTAATGATGTGGTATGTGGTCTAGACTTTGTATTTGTGGTAAAGCACGGGAAAGAAATACAGAGTAAGTTTTGTTATTTAGCTTGACTTTTCGTTTCCACATCAAGTAGGGGGAGGAGAAGGCTGTGAGAAAACCATTTATTCCTTCCCAACAGAACATTAGATAATAACAGGGCTATTAATCAGTCTGCAAGTTTGGATTTAAGTATTTTCATAGCAAAGCATGCAAATTTGCGTGGGCTGTTTGCAGGATCCCCCGGTTCTGGCTCAGTTATCAGTAGTGCCTAGCAGATCCAGGCTGTTTTACAATGAATAGCTCTTTTACCCCTTCACCAGCATCCTCATACTTTCATTCCTGCATGCAAAGGAGAAAAGAGTAATGCCATCTGCAGGCAGGCAGAAAATAGATGGACTCTGGATGACGGAGAGATGGTGCAGCAAGGGATGAAGGCAGCAACTGGCAAAAGGATGGGGACAGAGCTGTGCCACTTCTGCAGGCAGGACGAAAGCAACCTCTCCTCAAGTCGTGCACCAGCCTGATGGAAATTGGCTCCAAAATGAAACTGGTGAGGCAGACCTTGCCTGGGACAGCTGTGTGGAGGAGCAGACTATACTGCTGGGACACAGGCCCACAGCTCCACAGACCATGCAAGGCCAGATCCCACCCTGGCTGCCAAAAGCTGTGCAGGCTTCCCCAGCTCAGCTGTGGACCACCATGTGGACAGAGAGCTCAGGAAATACCCATCCCACCCCTCTGGCTTTGCCAGTCTGAAACCTGCTGAAACCTCAGCGACATGATGAGGCTATGCACAACTGTTTCAATTCCTGACCAGCAGCTCAAGGTTTTACATGAGGGTGACCTCAGGGATGGAAAAAAGCCCCTTCCAAGTGATGAGGACTTCTTCTTGTTGTTGCCTATTTCAACTTTGGTAGCCACAGATTAATGTGCCCCACCAGTAAAGTACATTCAGGAGCAAGGCAGCTGGCGGAGTGAATAGCTATAAATAAAAAATGCATGGTAGAGCAAAATGCATAGTAGAGCAAAATGCATGAGGTAATTTTAAGGTTCCAAGCAAAGGTTAACCCCTGCTCTTTCCTTATTAATAAAGCTGCCAGAATCTTTAGCTTTCCAGTTGCGTGGTAATGGCAGTGTGCCCGGTCCTTTGGCTATGTGCCCTTTTTGTTTTAGCGACTAAAATACAAAACATATGTTATGACTCTGTACCTAGGACCAATCCTTCGTGATGCTGAGTACAGCAACCAACTTTGGCTTCAATGTAAGAACACAGGGCTCAGCACTTCCCAGGACTGGACCCACTGTAGGTTTTTGTTTTCCTTTTGCATACATGTACCCTATGTTCTTCACTCCCATGGAGAGTAGCCCGTGGAAGAACCACAGAGATGGACATAAATTTCAGTGAACTTACTGTTGTGGCAATGACAGTAGTTGGGTTCGGGATAACTCTGATGCTTAAAGTTACTGTTCCAGTTTTAACTGGGTCTGTAGTTTTGTCCCTGGCAGATAGTAAATTGTCATCTGTTATATAGATGCGCAGTCTGTAAATCCAGTTTGTATCAAGTCCGCTGTCATAGTCAAACCTCGATGCAAGAATCAGCTGAGATGTGTTGGAGCCAGCACTTGGTGAAAAGGTGAAATGATTGTTCACGTTGCCTGCAAGCAGTAACAAAACCACAAAACAATGCCAAAAAAAGGAATACAAGAGAAAACCAACCCCACATTAAAGTAAATACATGGAACAAGCAAAAAGATCAGTTTCTGTTGACAACTTGTCACTATACACCTGTGTGGTAAAATATCATTGACAAGAATGGCTCCTCAATCTCCCTGATAGCATACAAAATTGGGTAAAGCAATACAGTGATAAACCCATTAAAATATGAAATGAGACCCTCTACAGGGACATGGCTGAGAGGTGGCTGTGGAAACACTTCAGAGCCATAGCCTCACACAAGAGGTGACCCAAAAGAACTGTCCTTACAGCCTGGAGAGCACCGAGATGCAGCAGTACCCAGCCGGAGTGAGGACCCTACACTGTTGCAGGGCTCATTCCGCTACTGGGGTGTCCCTGGAGTGGTCCCTAGGCCACATGGACACCACCAGCATCTCCAGGGGCCACTCCAGCCCCTTTCCATGGCTTAGAGGGGTTCCATCTAGAGGCAGAGGCCTTTGAACAGAAGAGCTCTGAAGAGAGCTAATGCCTCAGGGGAGATTAATTGCCTCCAGGACTTCGTCCGCACTGTGGGGGCAGGGAGGAGAGTTCAGTGGTGCTGGCTCCACAGCCCTCATTTTCTGTCCATATAGCTGGAGATCTGCTAGCAGCCTGGGCTGCAGGTAGACCAGCCCCAACTGGTAGGCTCTGGACAGACCACACATATGAGAGATTAGAGCCCTGAAAGGGCACCAAATGTGCTTTGGTTTTGCTCTCATTGCCCCGTACAGCCCCAGAGTTGAAGTGACCTTGAAGGCCATGTCTATTGTACAACACAAAATGGACCATGAGCCGCTCTGTGGCTCAGAGGCCAACTGCATGGCACAGCTCACGTCTGTACAGCCCAAACTGGACCTGGGGTCAGCCCTGATTTACTAACATAAACACAGCCTTTGTATGGGCTCCTGTGAAAATACCACTGCTGCAGAGCTCCTCTGCAGCATTAAGGGGTGGCGATAGGACAGAAGTTCTCCCTTTTAACTCTCACAGCTTTTTACTGGTGCCTGGACAATCTGCTCCCTCCTTCTCAGCAACAAAAAAGGAATTGCTCAAGAGAGTGAAGTTGAGCGTCATTCCACGCCATTGCAGTTCTCCAAGCGGATGCAGTTGATTACTAGGTTCAAACACATGTTCTTAAAATGGGGTTTTAATGCATACAGCATGGACCTGGGAGATGCAGTTTTGCTCAGTTGTTTTGAACAGTGTACTAGCATCTAAAGATGAGGTACGCAGAGTAACAGAACCTACCACTGTTTATCAAGATTTACTCAGCAGTAATTAGAAGGGAAATTTGACCTTGCATATCATTTCAGCTCATTCTTCTGAAGAAGTCCTTGTCAACTGTGCAATTCATTGCCAATTAATTAACATGGTAGGCAATCCAGTCTTGCAAGGGAACAGTTCTAGGTGGTAGCACCAGTAGCCAACTTGTGGAGAGACGTCTGTTTTGGTAAGCAGCAAAGTAATAACATGCAGAACTTGGGGATCACAACTATCTCACCATGAGAAGGAGCACATAAATTGTGCTAGATTTTTATTTACAAATCAAAGTGAAACATCGGCATTCACTAATTTTTTCACTGCTCCCAGCTCACACACTGTGACACAGTACCTTCGTTAATGAAGTAACGGAAAGACCTGGGATCAGAATCACGATCTTGACATTCAATCCTGAAGCCGTTAATATTGGTCCCAACAGTCAAGCTGACTGGGATTTGAAATGAATAGAAATTGGGTGAACAAACTGGTTCTTCATCATTTACTTCCAAAACATTGACAGTTACCTGAAAGAAAAGAGCAATAGCAAGCTGAAGCTCCTCCACTGTGCTCAGCCAGAATTTTATTAACTTCAGAAACTGTTTGGCTTTGCTCATTTTGCTCTTTTGATCAACAGCAGTTGAAGAGCAATGAACCTCCCTTCCATTCTAGTTTCTACTGGAAAATGTCTGTGATCATTTGACCGTCAAATCTTCTTGCGATCAGCACTCTTCTGGGAACAGGTTCCTTAACCTGAACCATCTTCCAAAACTGCGGGGGTTTCAAGCTGATGTGTGACTATTTGAATCACCTGAATTGTGTCGTAGCAAGAATGAGAAATAATAATAGTACCACGTATTCATTAAACTTCCTTTCAAACCTCTCAAATTGCTCCACAGTCATTAGTTAGGCTTCTTAGCATATTTAATAATAATTCAAAGCATGATCCATGAAAGGAAGGAAGACTCCTTACAGACTGTTCCCAGCAAGAGAGAAATGCTGGTAATGGCCTTCTGTGTGGCTGGGAGCACCCCAGGTAGTGCCAGATGCGCTTAATGTCAGCCGGGATCAGCTTGCTGAGAGGAAAAAGGTTACCCTTCTCAGAGCTCTTTCCTCTAACGTCTGTTGGTCTTTAACAGACAACAGATAAACTTGTCATCATTAAAAGCTCCTGATGCTTAACTTTCCTTAATCATCACCTTGAAATATGATAGGCGATAAAGAGATTAAGTACCTCCCACCCAGCATCTCTATGGGTGGTGCTTGGCTGGAATAGAAAGCAGGCCTAGTACCTGTATCCCCCCCCAACAGATGTGCAAAAATAAAATGTAAGGCAGTCATGAGGGACAAGACATGAAAAGGAGTAAAAAGGAGTCTGTATGTGAAGGACACAGGGATTCTTTGAAAAAAGTGACTATAAAATACCTTTGTGGATATACTTCTGTATTTTTTCTTCCGAATAAAACAGATCTGGGCAGCAAACTTGAGCACAACCCTAGTGTTTAATGTTATCATGGTCACTGGCATGCTCTTGGCATATATCTGCCAGATAGCACCATCAGGGACAAAACTAGATCATGGTCAGGGGAAGGCACGTTTAAGCGTCCATCTCCAGCAGGCCATGTGGATACAGCTGTACTGGGTGGGCCTTCTGACATCCCAAGAGGCTGCCCAAGCCCTTGTCCCATCCTCAAGGTATGCATCACACCCACTCTGTCCCACGCTGTCAAAACACAACTCTGATGGGCTGCAACACAATTCTCACATTACTTGGAGCACTTTGCAGTGAAAAGACGTCACATACAAAATCAAAAGTATGTTTGAGGGCCAAGGGGCACTACACGAGGTCCAAAACCAACCTGGCACTAAGCACGGCTAAAACTAGGTTGTGCTACCCGGCTTCAAGACCCTATCCTTCTTCTATTTTCTAGTACGTATGTAGCCATAAAGAATATCTTAAATTGTCTAGGCCGTAGAAAACAATTTCACTGCCCAGGTAAAATAAGATAAAAAGACTGAGAAAAAAAAACCACAGAGTTAAAATTATGAAAGTATTACTTTAATCCCTTTTGTAAGAAATAAACCAAGACTGAGTGAACACCACCTCATCTGCCTAATACACAGCTCTGTGCAGGGGTGGACTTGCCTTTTACAGACCAAAGTGCTTTGCCCCATGTCTTATTGTTCTTGTCAGGAGGAAGAGAGAAAAGTGTAGATAAAGGGGAAGAAGTAGAGTGGATTTACTCACAGATGCTGTTGCAGTCTTCTCTTGGTCTGAGGCCTGTACTGTGAGAATGTGTTTCTGGGTTGTTTCATAGTCTAATCTAGCTAAAATCTTCACGTCTCCTTTGGTTGGGCTGATCCAGAAGATATTTGTGTAATCCCCGGTACCTCCTCCAGCTACAATGGAATAAGTGATGGCAGTGGGCGGCCAGTCCCTGTCTCTGGCATTCACTGTTCCAATGCTGGATCCAACTGAAAGACAGAAAATCCACATTTCATCAACATTTTAAGGAAAAGTACAGAATACTTGTTTCAACCAAAACTTGATGAAAATGAACCAAAGACTTGATTTAGAGTTATTCACCACAAAACAGTAAAGCAAAGGTGTGAGGAATACTAGTTCACCATGCTGTGCTATGGCTCCCCCATGTATGGGCTTGCCTGCTAGCAATACATACCGAAACAGGAGGAGCCTGTAGAGAACCACAACAGAAGTGCTCTGGCAGTGAGGGCCACCCTGAGCCCTGCACCGACACCCACGAACTCCTGCCTTGCGGCAGACCAGGCGCTGGCTTGGTTGGAAGAACAAGGCTCTTTGTCTGCCTTGGAAAGCAATTGCTGCTGTTCCTTCCGAGGTGTTTGAAAAGCAGTTTGAATTACCTTCATGACGAGCATTTATGAAGCAAACTACAAATGGCAGTGCTGTAAACTGTGAGAACAAAGATGGGACTGTGCACACCCATCTCTGCAGACATTGATTCCACGCTAAATGCATCCACATGACCCAGGGATATACAGCATGAATAGACCACATGCACGGAGTAAGACAGAAGGAGGATGTAAATGAAGGGTTGGTGGTTTTTTTCTTTCCTGACACTGTGAACTCCAGCCCTACTGCAAACTGTTGGCTCCTGTTTGGTACAGCAATAGCAAGCATCCTGTTAATGTCAGTTCAAAATAAAAGGCAGTCTGAGTCCAAGAAACATTTTTCCTGATAGTTTCAGTGCCCAGCAGTCCTGTGGCTGACACAGAGATATTTACAGACGTATACATGTCACAGATGGGTTTCAAGTATTATATTTCTAAGGTACACGCCAGTAGTATGAGGAGGCACACACAGAATAGGAAACGCCACAGAATTCACTGCATCATATCCACAGGGAAACAGTGTAGAAAGCCAAGCCCCATCCATGCACCACAGAAATAAAAGATGGGTGAGAACAACAGGCCGCTGAGTAATGCAAGGTGCTGGTATGAATACCTCAAGGTCTGGCTCCTCTGGTTGCTGAGTGGCTGCCCTGTGCCTCCTTGTCCCCCCTTAGCCCTCCTTGTTTTCCTGGCAGTTTGGCTCCCGCAGCTGCCAGGGTCCCTCTGCCAGGCAGACCCCCTGGGGGCCAGCCCTCCCGCCACCGGCCTCCCCAGTCTCTCCAGCTCCCTCCCAGGCCACACTGCCGCTTCGCCATACTCAGCAGTGGCCAATGGCAGCTTCTCCACAGGGCAGGCTGGAGTGATTTTTGCAGACCTGTGGACATCAGTAGGATCCTCCTGACCAGAGAAGGAAGAAAAGAGAAGACTAAGGGTGAGGACTGGAAATTTGGGCTTGCTCCTTTGCCTATTGCAAGGGAGAGAAGGTTGTGGGCAGGCTGGTGGGACTGCTTGAAGCATGCCTTTTCCTCCCCCTACCCCCTGCCTCCTGGCTTAGGCACATGGACACAGAAGCACCACAGAGCCCGCAGGTCTGCTGACCATAGCCGCAGCTGCCTTCGCATGTGCTTTCAGCCTACCCTGGCCAGAATAACTTGATGAGTTCAAGCAGATAACAGATTATCTGGCTGTTAAATCTAGAGTTTCATGGGCAGCTTCACCATGCTCCACTCAGGTTCAGCGATGCAGTTAGACATCTTCCTCGGTGATGTGGCCATTGGGTCGGATTTGTGAGTAACAGCAGCCTGGGGCAGTGTTGGACGTGCTGGAGGACAGGGATGCTGTTCAGAGGGGCCCAGCAGGCTGGAGATACCAGCAGCAGGCTGGAGCTATGGGCCAACAAGACTCGTGGAGCTCAGCACAGACAAACGCAAGGTCCTGCACCTGGGCCAGAACAAGCCCATGCGTCAGTACAGGCTGGGACTGACGGAGCAGGCAGCAGCTCTGCAGGAATGGACCTCAGGCTCTGGTGGATGAACTGTACCTGAGCCACCAAGGCACCCTTGGGGGAATGGAGGCCACATACTGGGGCTATTGACGAGCGTGTTACCAGCACAGGCTGGGAAGTGACTACTCCACTCTGCTCAGCACTTAAGAAGCTACCCGTGTCCAGTTTAGGGGCCCAGGTACGAGATGCTAACAAACTGTAGAAAGGCTGGGAAGGGCCACTAAGATGTCAGGGGGCTGAGCAGAGGATGTGGGAGGAAAGGCTGATGAGGCTGAGTTTGTTCATGATGGAGAAGGGAAAGCCAAGTGGGGATTTAATTGCTTTGCTCCACTACCTAAAGGGCAATAATACAGAAGGACAAGATACCCTCCTCTCAGAAGGGTGAGGGCAACAGAGAACAGATACAAGCTGCAACATAAGAAATTCCAGCTGGATGCAAGGTAAAATTGCCTGGAATGAAGGTTGCTCAGCTGGAACAGGGGCTCAGAGAGGCTGTGGAGTATATCGCTGGAGATTTTCAAAATTCAACTGTATGAGGCCCTGAGCAGCCTGATCTAACTTTGAAACTAGCTTCACTTTGGGCATGAGTTGGACTTGAGACCCCCAGACTTCTCTTACATCTTCGATTTTTCTGTGACCCTAGGAAGTCCAGACTGAGGGTCAAGATTTATCCAGCATGTATCTAATGGACCTCCCATTTTTTTCTCAGCCAACAGAATAAAGCCAGTGAGTGAGGTCCTGGGACAGAAGGACTGTGTTTGGTGCATTGGGACATATGAGGGAGAGACTGAAGCTGAAGAGGCTGCCATTCCCGTGCCAACTCCTCTGTGCCCCAAGCAGCACAGCACAGAGCAGGCTGGGAGTTGCACCTGGCACACGACGATCATCAAGGAGGCAAGATGCCATGGCACTGCTCTGCAAACGCATGAAATGCAGGACTCACCAGGGGACAGGAAGGGTGCTGAGGTGGGAGTCAAGCATGTGAACAGTTTTAACAAATTCAGTTTTAAGGCCACGTTTGCAGCCGCTGGTCCTGGGCTGTTGCAGGAATGGGAGGGACCCTGGCTCTGGGCACAAGGAGCTGTTCTGGCTACCATCTGGCTAAGCGAAGCCTCCCCCTGCAAGCACTCGCATCCCACCCCATCTCCAGCACCCTAGGTGAGTAGGGTTTAAGGGGACAGTGGGGTGGCCATCCTGCACCATGCCTGGGCCAAGGGAGTCCTCGCTCGTCTGTGCGAGTCTATAGCAGTTCCTTTGTACCATCACAGTCCCTCCAAAAGGCTAATTTAGCAAGAGCAGAAAGACAGTCTAAAACAAGGCATCTGAGTTCAGTTTCCGGCTCTGTCACAGATTTCTTGTGCAATTGCTGAATTTGTCTGTGTTTCAGCTTCCATCTGTACAACTGGAGTTGTTGCCAGTTTTGTCTATTTAAAGGTAGTATGTGGTTGTATAGTGAGACTCCAGTTGAACAGGAACTTTGAGCCACGCTCCTCATTCAAATATATGAAAATCTGTTTGCAGCAAAAGGGTACTTATCAACATGACAACATTATTTCTATCATGTATGTGCTACTTACTGTACCTTTAGTAGTTTCTGGAACGTTAAATTCATATGATAAATTACTGAAGACTGGAAAAAATTCATTCACTGGCTTTATCCTGATGTAAATGTAGATGATATCTAGAAATATAACAGAAGATTAAATCATAGTTAAGTATGGCTGCAAAATTTTCTCATGCATATATTCAAAATACATATGGTATTCTTTCCGCGCCGTTACAGCACAGGAAAATATCAAAAGAAGTGTAAAAGGGATACTTGCTTGAGTAGTTAGGATAGGCAATATCTTGCACCCTGACAGTCAAAGAATAAACTTCAACTCCTAGATTAGCTGGGTTTTCTAAATCAATACTTTCAGTCATCTAAATTAAAAAGAAACACAATTGTATTTATACTTTCTTACATAAAGTCACAATATACATGATGGCAGTTACTTTTTTCAGCATTCTGTAAGTATGGTCTCTCCCTTGGAAATATAGAATTGCACTGTAGGGGTAATACAGCTATTAATCAATTACAGGATTGAATTCCAGGCTTTTTCTACACGTTCACGCTCTGTTGTCTCTTGGCAATTCAAAACTCTTTCCTTCTGCCAACGAAATAACCTCCCCTTAAGTGCAGGAAGTTTTATCATTTGGATCATAAGGTCTTGGCCTTTTACCTGGTTAATTCAGAATATGTCATGAGCTGGCTGTTTGCTGTGCCCTTTGTTGGCTCAACAAGAATCTGCTATTGCTAAATAGTAATAGTTACTCCTTGAGCTCATGCCTGCAGACATGTATTATTAAAGGTATCGGGTTCAGCCACAAGTGTTTATCCAGGAGCCAACTTGTTACTAAATGGTGGCTCACGCAGATTTAAATCCTAATCTCCCAAACTCTCTGTCTTTCTGTATGAGCCTCATGAACTCTGGGGCAACAGGACTAAAGCACAAGCATCCACTGTTTATTGTCTGCAGGGCAATCCCTGCAGGGACAGGACACTTCAGATATAGCCTGTTACATTATACATACATGGTGATCAAAGGGCTGACAACAATCATATCCTGTGCCGCAATGAAAATGTTTTTTATGTTGGCAGATGAAGCAGCTAAGGGCAGTGCTCATTGACATGTATACCTCAGATCAAAAATTAAAGCCATTCAAAATCGTTTTACTGCTCCTGTAGCACTCTTGTCCTTAAGACAGAATGCCTATTTTTTGATATGTTTCTCTTTTTCTATATTTGTCCACAGTTCTTTTTAAAGCAATGGAACAACCACCATTGCAGATGTCCAGCAACTGGTGGGAGTTCTGGCCAATGCAAATATGCCAGCAAATATCTGCATAAGGAACTCATATTCTGACATGCGAAATAACACAAGTGCAAATCCCACCATGCTTTTGTGAAAATTTACCACTCAAAGTGGTTTTACAATTCTGACCAGCGAAGCTGGAAAATAGTTACTGAGTGTGGGATTTCTCAAGTATTTGAATTCTTCATGCTGAACAGCAAGGATCTTCCACAGTCTGTCATGAATAAATGGGTACGAAATGGCATCATGTTTCTCTGTTTATGCATATCAAAGTTGGTGCTTCACACTCCCTAAAAAAGGATTTTTTTTTCAATCATATCTAGCACATTTATTTAAAACTGGAGAAAACAGTTCTCTATTCACCAAATTCTGAAGAATCCATAGAGGGCATCCTATCAAAGGGCATGTAGTTCACATCCAGTCAAAACAGTCATTCTCCACATCTTACCCACTGTGACATGAATTACAGTAATTCTTTTTTTCTTACACAGACACTTAATTCAAAGAATTGATAATAGTTCATAAATTGACTTCTGAAATAAGACACTCTAAAACAAAGCCACAAATGACTGACCACAAGTCTTCCAGACACAGCGGGCTCCAGAGCGAAGTTATTGCTTCCAAAGCCAGATAATCCAGTGAAATTAAATTGATTGTTTGATGGATCAACATCAATATCTTTACAGTAATTTCTAAGATCAAGAAGAAATGTCCCAGCACGTGTATTTTCATTTGCCTCTTTCCTGTTCAAAACAAACATGTTTCACATCAGAGCAGCTTATATGTCTCCTCTTGAACTTTTCATATATTACATGCCAAAACATTGACTTCCATTTATTTGCTAAGTGAAATCCTAGATCTAATAAGGCAACAATTGATGAAGCAACCCAGTACCCGGTCCGTATGCTGTGGTGGACAACAGCCCTGTACAACGGGCAGGACATAAACATTTAGCCAGAACCAAGCCATAAACCTGGAACTCAGCTAAGCTTCAGAAGCTGCCAAGGGATCTTGATGTTCAAGGTCAGTTCAATTAATAATTAGTATTTTAAAACATTTTTATGACATTCAATTCTTCAGTATATTTCTTCATTTCTTCAGTAGTGTTCTCCTGATGAGAAGATCGTTCTTTTCTCCTTAACTAATAGCTGGACCATTTTGCTGTTTTTTGAAACTAGCATTTCTGGCTCTGCTGTTGACAGCAAGGGTCCCTGTGAGGCACTTAATGGAATTGGGGCAGAGGGTGTCGATTTAATTTTTTTTAATCAAGAGAATTAAATACAACAAAAAAGAAGAACCAACTGAAACACCATTAAGTCCTGATTTTGTTCCCTTGTGCAATCCCTATAAGGCTAGTTCTTTATTTGATCGCATTTTTCCCTGAAGACTTTTTCCTCCTTCAGATCAAAATTTGAGCTCACCAGATAACAAAGAGACCGTTGTGTTATTGTCATGGATGTTGTAACTAAGCAGCGCTCTGAAGAATCTCATTCTCTTCCTGCCAATACGTAAAAGTATGTGATTTAAATGCAAGACATTTCTATTAGAGAGTGACCAGGTAATTTAAATAGATACCCACTAACTGGGTACTCCTCGTGACATAGGTTCTTGGCCTGAGATGCTGGATTTTTATCTGCAGGACTGTAAAACTGCCATAAATGCACCTGAAGAACTGCACTATGCAATGTGTTGTACCCTGAAAGATCAGAGCCCAGAACATCAAACACTTCAGATGATAGAAAATTTTTATTTCAGTCTTTCTATGACACACTTCATCTGTAAAATGTAGTTTATGTTATGTCCTCATCTGCAAATATAAACCACCTGATCATCACAAAGATCTCAGAGCATTCATAGCCATAGCAAAGTCCATGACTAAGTTACTATGCACAGAGGACATCTATAACAAGAGGTGATCTGGGCTTTGAAGACTTACAGATTGCATTAGACAAAAACCATGCAGGTGACCAAGGACAGATTTAGAAGAAAGGATCAGGAAGTTTAAAACAAAACTCCAGAACTGACTGGCAAGCTTTCCCTCATGAATGATTCCCCATAGCTTAGCATTAAGTAAGAAAGGAGGAGCCTGGATCTGCATGGGCCAGAAGGGTAATTCTGTAACACGTGGCTCTGGTATCCTAAGAGTTTATGTATCTGAAAGAAAGATAAATAAAGTAGTTGACTCTACACATATTTTTAGCCCAAATTTCCAGTTTGAACATGCCAGGAAATTGAGTTTTGTGCCCTAAGACACTTACAGTGAACACTAACCTTTAAAGACTTAAAGATAAATGTCCATTTGAACCTCCAGCTGTAATAGGTCTGGGCACCCTAACTGATGTGCCCTAGACCGCACACTGGTTTGGGGCAACAAGGCAGCACTAGGGCAATGAAAAGCCTCAATACCTGAAGGTAGAAGGATTGCATTCTGGTGGGTTGTCATTGATGTCATCAATGATGATTGTGATCTCCATTTCATTGGCGTGACCGCCGCTGGGACTGTCCTCCACCCGGACTATCACTGAAATGTTAGGATGGAGTTGCAGTGGAAGGGCATCTCGGTCGATTCTCCCAGTCACCTGCAGCACTCCAGTCGCTGGGAAGAAAGCAATCAGAAGTCAGATGCTCACCGTGGAAGGAACTAACAAACACTTGTGGTGCACAAGCAAGAGGACAGCGTGTCTCAGCAGATAGGTTGCAGAATAAAAAGTATTCTGTTCTGTGAAAATCATGGCTGGTTTAGTTATTTTTTAAAATGATACTAAATGGCTCTGAAATTCTGCATCAGACTTTAATGGATAGATACCCATTGCTCAAAAATACGCCACAGGTTGCCTCAGCAGAAGGCTTAGAAAGCAGTTACTTTTCCCTTACGCTCTCAAAGAGCTAGTGCAAGTCAGAGCTGAGCACACTCAAGAGCTTCAAGGACAATGAGCTGCTAATGCCTGTGCTCTCCTTGCTCTCTAGCTAGTAAGACGGCTTCACTTTATACTATTGTCAT
The DNA here is from genome assembly GCA_013398225.1 of Steatornis caripensis. Taxonomy (NCBI): domain Eukaryota; kingdom Metazoa; phylum Chordata; class Aves; order Caprimulgiformes; family Steatornithidae; genus Steatornis; species Steatornis caripensis. The sequence goes on along the minus strand of VZSC01015128.1, from coordinate 129,858 downwards.
TCAAGCACCCTTCAGCACCTCTAAATCTCCTCACACATCAACAGAGCTGCTCTTAGCTGTCATATCAAGTGCTCTGGTCAGTCATTCACTTAGTATTTTTTTTTTCGCTTCTGTTTGTTAGGTTCTGTTCAAAAAAAGAAGGTTTTTGTGGCAGAGCACAGTACTATTCCCAAAGCACAAAGGAGGTAAAGGAACAATGTATATATCCTCTGCCTTTCGGAGCGTAATTGAGGGTGAGAGTGGCAATACCTGGCCAAAGGACATAGGGAATCCAAAGCATTGAAGGATCATCCTGATCCCCACAGAACTGTGTTGTGTGGCATCTCTTACAGCTGTGATAAGCAGTTCTAAAGCAACAGCAGACAAGTAGCAAAGCAGTCACTGCATGCCAGCCCTGAAGCAAAAATCTCAGGGCAGTGGTATATGCAGCCCAGAGAGCACGGGGAGACAGGACCAGCATGAGAAAGAGGACTCTTTTGGATGGCCTTGCCTGAGGAGGGTCATGAATCGAGCAATGAAGCTGAGGTGCAGATTTGCTATGCACTTCAATACCAGAGCAGATTTCAGGCAGGAGAGAGGACATTAAGGTCTAACAGTGTGCGCAGCTGTTTCAAGAGCCCCAGAAGGGTCACTGCAGTCCTCTGAGACTAAAAACACGGCAGCTCATCTTACTTCCACCCAATAGACCATCACCCTCCAGCCATAAGTCAATATCTGTCAATAAGTCACCTTTATTCTACTTTCTTGAAGATATCTTACTGCATCTTGGTCAGCTGACCGAAGAATTTGACCCTAATAATGTACTGAGCATTTCTTGTTTCTAGCAGGAGTCACAGAATAAAGTAAATCAATTTAAAATTAAGGCAAAAACATTTTCTCCAAAGTAGCGACTCTCTTTTTTGGGTGTCAGAAGGCACATTTTTGTTTGTCTTACAAGGATTTATGGAGAAATATCTGTCAGATGCCTGGATGCTGTAGAAAAGTCTGCTGGGAGAGTCTTCATCATCAGGATCTTTAGCTGTTATATTGGCAACAACGGTGCCCAGGCTTTGCTCCTCTGGAATCCTGTAGATTTTTTGTATTCTACAAGATAAAACAAAATTCAGCAAAGTGCTTATCTGTGTTTGCAAGGGCAGCTGATCACAGACTTAGTTGAGCAGCCAACTGTAGCAGCACAGCTGTGGCCACGCTGGGCTCAGAGATGGCTATTTGCGTGTCAGGGTAAGTATCCCAGTCACTGGACCTGCCAACCGGACGTGTAGCAATAGCTGAACTGGTATGTGGTCATAAAGCATGACATAGCCACACAAGTAAGTGTCCTTCCCCTGCAACTTTTTCACAGTAAAAACGATTTGACTTTCACAAAATCATGGAAGATGAAGATGGAAGGGGCTGTTAAGTCATGCAGTTCATCTCCCCACAGAGACACCAGCTTGTAAAACCACTTGCTTTAATTGCTTTAAATCCTTCAGTTTGAAAAAAACAAAACCAAAAACAAAAATAGAAGCAGTAATGTACTTAATCATCTTTTGGAATGAATGCTGGAGGCTTTGGGGGGACAACAGTATTACTAAAAAGCTGAGTTGCCCCTGTGGTATGTAGAGGCAGGGAAGAGCACTCCTGTGGGTGCCCACCAGATGAACATGCTCCAAACTCCCGGCAACATCTGTCTGTCTGATGCATTTTACACAGAGAAAACGTTTTTTTACTGCTGCTGTTTGGTATGCCAGTGCTCCCCAACTTCCCATGAATTAAGCAAGTTTTATAGCTCAGATGTAGTCTGGTAGGCAATTGTGCACGATTGCTTATAATGGTTGCACGTTCACGTGGGTACTCAGGTATGCAATTACTGTACTCGAACCACATAGAAAAGCAGGCATGGACAACCACACAAAAACTGCAAGGAATTTATGGAGGCTGCCTTATGCTACTGAAACACACAAAACCACACAAACTTCTCCTGCTTCTAGAAATCAAAGGGAGTTGAAGGTGCTCAACAGTTCAGAAAATCATTAGGAGTATGTTTCAAGGTTGAATCCTTTTTCAACATTTTAAACTTCCTATGCCAACACTCAGTTAATTGACTAGTCTATAGTTCCCAGTATAGGAAAGCATGAGCCCTCCGTTGTCCCCTGACAAGCAACATCACGGGGCACTTAGCAATTGGAGCAGAGAATTGCAGAGGCAGAACAGAAGATCCCATGCCTCCAGGTCTCCACTTGCAGTATTAAAAATAGTTAAGACACAGTATCTTCAACAGTTTTGTCAGCTCATACGAAAAGAGGAAATCATACAGGAGAGAAATCACATAGGATTTCCCCAGTAAAAATACCTAACTTACAGCCAGAAGTAAACAAGGAGTTTGTGAAGGCTGCGGAGTCAGTGTATTTCTTAAGTCTCTGTCTCACTCTTGGCACTGGATCTCTTCCTTCCTTGCTCTTCTGTTGCTTCCAGAGTCACTCAGAAACAGAACAAATAGCAACAGATCTCCTTCACTGCTACCAAAAATGCCACCTCAAAATGCCTCTCTGATCACTGGGGAATACGGGAGGGACAGCTCTAACTGGTTTTGGCTCAAAGTAGGGAACCCTCTATGCCCACAGGGACCACCACTCCGACCTCTCTATGGACAGCAAACTCACCCCAGCTCCACCTTTGCAGCCCTGCCAGCCCCCCTGCACCCTGCACAGGCCATTGTCCAGTCCCCACCAGATCCAAGAGAAGAAACAGGATGTTTTCGAGCACATCCCCATAGCACCAAGCACTAGTACAGCTGGGGAGGAGCTGGGGCTACTTCCTACCCAGCTATGTCTGGGTAGTGTCCTGTTGTCCATCTGTCTGCCACCTGCCAGTGGCTTTTTACAGGATGGTTCGAGCAGATCTTTTAGACACTGCAATGTAATTGTGAAGGAAGCATGTGTTTGTTTTCTTGTCTTCTCCTTTGTTTTCCTGGCTCCACAAGTTTTCCATTGATTTTAACAGCCAGAATTTCAAAAGGCTGAATGCCAACGTAGTGTTGTGAACACCAAAACCAGATGTGCTTGCATATACTATGGGAACAATTAAAAAGACCCTTTGAAACTCTGTTCTTGACAGCTTTGATCGAGAAAAAATAAAGAAGGTTTGCTAAGTCGTCAGGTTTCCCCAGCTCCCATCCTAGCACTAATTATTACAGTGTCAGAAACTATGCAGCTTCACCATGCAGCTCACATTTTAGCAGGGGAGAGGCCATACATGTGCATGCTGAGGACAGCTCATGAAATGTAATTTAATCTAAAGTTCTTTACAAACTGAGCTGCTGTTTTCAGTCTGTAGTGTCAGTCTAAAAGGGAGAAGAGTCAAACAAATACCGGGCCCTATTTGTGCCATATGAGAACTGAGTATTAGACCTTAGGTGTTACGGATACTCAAGTCACTGCAGCTTTCACTAGTTCAAACAAATAGATAAATATTTAAAAGAGCTCCTTTAGCATTCCAGACATAAGGATAAATAAACAGAAATGGCAACATTTGGAGGAAATACTCAGTCTAGAACACAATGTGCAAACGCTGGCACTGGGAAGAGGATTCCTCCTGCTTGTAGCAGTACAGTAACGTTGAGCGAGCTGTTAACCTTATTGATTATTGCAGACATGCATTTCAAGTATTAAATAAGTAGCAGCAAAAAAATATTCATGTTTATTTCTAACATTTTATTCTTCTGTTTCTTCAGATTCTTCATCCCTTTACCCAGCAAGGTCCAGATCCTTGGCCTCAGCCCAGAAGCCGTGCATTGCTCTGGCTCCACAAAGCACTCAGAAGATTGCTCCAGACAAGTGGCTGGAAACCTCTTGGCACGGCCCAGATGCTCACTGTCTTCTCCTTTGCATAGATGGCAGGAGGGCAGGCATCATAAATATTTTCAGCAGGGACCCTGTAGGGCCTCAGGATCAGGAGACCAAAAGAGAGTGTTTTGAATCCAGTCAGCGTCTCATGCAAGTGACAAAGATAAATCAACAACAGAATCAGATCGACCGTAATAATTGTGAAGCTCCTGCTTCAGAAACAATTGTCCATCGTGCTTTCCACTGCAAAACAGCCTGCTGGTGTGTCCTGGTTTGACCAATTTTCTTTTTAGTAATTTTGCTTTTCAGTTAAGTCTCTTCTAGGTGACTGTACTCTCTGAAATTAACAGCGTGTTTTTCACACAGTGTCTGCTTCTAGGAGTGATAAGGCTCCATGTTTATAGTTAGTGCTGGAGTAAGGTGTGGTATGCAGAACGGCGCTTGCTTATAGTTATTCCTATGGAAACCAAGGTCACTGCTTGGTTCTGCTGAACTATTTATGTGCTGGAAATGAAAGAGCAAAAAAAGGGTCAGACCTGCGACCCTCCTGCGGGGAGGAGCAGGTCAGACAGGTGACCCAAACCTGACCAGTGCAGTATTCCATCCCATACGCGTCATACTCGGTATAAAGCTGAGGGATCACGAGGGTCAAGCTCTCTTTCCATGGCCAGTGTCAGAGGAGGACTCTGTCCAATTCTTCTGCCTTCGATCCCGATCCGTGTGTTCCTGAATACAGTTCCTGTCTGCTGCTGAGTCCAGTCAGGGGTTTTCCCAGGGCCTGCCCTGCAGCGTCCAGGTGACATGATCATCATCGGGGGAGCGCGATACTGGTTTTGTATATATTTGTATGTATTTCATTATTTCCCATTTATATTATTATACCTTTTTATGGTTATTGTTTCATTAAAGCTGTTTTAATTTTTCCAACCCGTAAGTCTCTCTCCCTTTTCTCTTTTCCTTCTGCTTCTGGGAAGGGAAAGCATTAACAGAGAGCATCTATCATCTTTTTAATAGCCAGCCCAAACTTTGACATCGTGGCACATTCTTTCCCATTTTTCCAAATTTTCAGCAATATTCCTGATTCCAACTAAAACTCCATTAGCCTTCAAAAGCTATTTCTGACTTGTGTGTTATGACACAATATCTCGCTTATGACACAGTAAGAGACGACAATGTTTCAAAGATCACTGGGATTGTTTACAAGTGTGTGTGCCTGGGAAGAAGAGGAAGACAGATCAAAAGCGAGACCTTTTTATGTCTAGACATTTCTGCATGAATAAACATCATTATGGTAAAATGCACATCTGCATGAAGTGTAAATTCTATATGATTGTATTCGCACAGAGTAAAATTCATCTTGTCTGAACTTGTCCAAAGGTCTTTGCATAGCTTTAACCTCTCTGAATGCTAACAAGTACAACAAGCTTGTTTGGCTGTTCTCAGCATGAAGACAGAGCCTGGAAAACTTGAAACTATTAAGAATATAAATAAGAATAAGAGAGGGAAATAAGGGCAACGGTTTCCACTAAGAGAACAGGAATTGTAACAAAATGAAAATATTGGTTTCAGTAGTATTTTGTTGTTATATTTACTTGCCTTTATGCTACACCCTCCCATTGGTGCCAAAGCAGTAAAGCTGGGAAAACATCTACATTTTGAGTACAATGGAAGTTTTTCACTCACGTGGTAAAGTAAGGTCTTTCATCATTGATGTTAATTATATTTATATTCACTGTTTTAGTCGAGTTGAGTCCATCTGGATCTGTCACTGTTATATTTAAAAAGTAACTGTTAAATAAGAAAACAAAACAAGAATCATTCTGTGGCTATGTAGGAAAATGTTTCTCTGCCTACTGTAAGATAATAGACCACGCGAATAGAACACATTCTCACCAATGTGGATCCTTTTCATAATCAAATTTTTTTGTGGAAAAAATGGCTCCGCTTTCCAAGACCAAGAATGGCACTGATGCAGGAAGCAGTGAATACTGAAATGAAGAGAGCAAGGAATTAGTTTTTGTGTCTTTGAACACTCCTCCATTCATTCCTTGCCTTGTAAAATGGGCCAAGTTATAGCACAGTGTTTGCCTCAAAGTTTTGCGTGTTGAAACATGCTGACGTACAGATGCCAGCGTAAGATGTGTTCATCCAAGATGAAGCAGCTCAAACTTGGTCATACATGCTTTGCTTGACAGCCAGTGTAGAGTCACAGATACTGAATTACATTAAAGTCCATAAATTCTCTACCTCTGTGAACTCCAGCTCTGTGATGAGAATTCAACACAGAGGCCAGCCAGCAGAGCCACAGTCCAGTAGGCAAAACTTGGCTTTGTGGTGGCAGCCAAGTACATGCACAAAGGAGAAGAAAGAGAAGAAGGGGTGAGGCTGGATTTGGGGGGCATTAAGATGTGCCGTGCAGGAGTCAATGAAGTTTAGGGGTTCAGACGATGGGAGAGGCCAAGGAGGGGAGAGTGGATGTTCATGGAGTACATGAGCGTGTGACGCTGAAAGGTGTTCACAACGGCTTGGTGTTAACACAGGTGTTCAGCGGTGTCATGGAGCAGCAGCCGCTTTGTGCATTGCACAACACAAATTGGTACTGCACCAGTGCAGGGGTGCAGGGGGGAGCTGAGCACCCCAACACCCTACAGAGTAGGAAGAAATGCGGCACCCTTGATCCCCACGGCTGCCGGGTAGCTGCCTCATACACTCCATGCCCTCCCTGCTATCGTCCACGTGCCTCTGCCAGGCCATCACCAATAAGCGATCAAGGACATTTCCTTTTCTAGTGCAGGTGTTAATAATACACATAAACTCTGGAGTATGCAGCATCAGAGGGTCGTGCCCTGTACAAGTAATCTGCAAAATCCCCTGAGCAGATCTGTCCAGGGGATGCGTCTGCTCTTGTGTTACCTTTTGGAAAAAGAACAGGAGGTACAGAGAACTCAGGGCAACAACTTGCCTCCTGCAGTGACAGATTTAATTGCAATTGCTTTAAAAAAGCAACTAGGTGATCATCATTCTTTTAACAATTTTTTTGCCAGTTGACCTTTCTAAATTCCCTCTCCAGATTATTATTTTACCTGTTGCCCAGCATTTCTATATTTGCAGCTCCTTATTATGCCTGAGCTTCGTCAGCTGTTAGAAGGCCTGTAGAACTCACTGCCATTGCTTTCAGAAACAAAGCAGAGCTAAACCCCAGGCCTCTGCTTCCCTCCTCACCAGCACAGGTTTGGTGGTTTGACTGGGCAAAGCCTGAGGGCAGACTTCAAAGTAATTGCTCTCTTGAATAATGCTACAGATTGAAGTAGCATCTTCAGGTTCAGTTCTTGGATGTGCTGTCTTTTATAAAGCCAAAGCAAATAAAGCAAAGCTACAACAATTCTTAGGCAAGCGCAGTTACTTTTCCCCTGTCTGCAAACAAACATCACTTTCCAGAAATTTTTGCTGATATAAAGAGTATTTTCAGATCAGCTAACACATTTTCTTAACTGAAGGTCACAGTTTGCCCTGGGATTGTCAAAAAGCTGAGATTCAGTTGCCTTGTAAGCGATTTCCTTACTGTCTCATTTAAAAGAATTTACATTGCAATACAGAAGGTTAAAAATTTCAGTTACTTTCAGTCACTCTCATCTACAAGAAATGTTTTGCAAGCCATTTAAAAAAAAAAGACACAATTTCTATTGTATCTCTGATTAACTGTATCAAACTCCACCTTCAATATCCCTTAATTTTGGAGGGCTGAGAACTCAAAATGCAATTTGTGTCCAGACGTTGAAGTTGGGTTTTCTTAGTTTACTATTGAAAATGCTTCTTTTTTCCTGACTAAATCTTTTCCTGTATTCCTGATAAGGACGGAAGTTGTTGGAAGATGCTGGCAATTAACATTTCAGATACAGTGGATTATATAATCTCTGTTTTTTAAATTTTAATACTACTTACTTTGAGTTCAGCTTTTTCAGGATCAGCTGCATCAACTTGGTAAATGCGTTCCGGAGGTCTTCCTTCCAAGACATAGATCGTTACAGCTGCATGGAATAAGTGTACTCGGTGTTAACTGGGTAAGAATAGAGGACACAGCAGCAAACATGCTGATACGCTGAAGCTGTCCAGATCTGTTACTGCCTGCTGCATCTTCTCTCTTCACAAGTGTAATTCCAAAGAGCACGAATATTCAAAAGACAAAAAGAAACCAATTGCGTATCTTTAAACAGGCAACCATCAGTGTGAGTTGCAATAAGAATTGTGCCTTTGGGAGAAAGACTGATCTTTATATTTGGCCTATCTTGAGTTGCTCACAGGGTATGGAGTAAAATGATGCATTTGGGCTACACTGTGTCTTTCTTTACTATGCAGATGGGGAGAAGGTAGCACTGTGCAAGGTCCTCATCGCCATCCCCTCGCTGTCCACCGTCCGTCCCCTGCGTGGAGAGCTCAGAGCCTTTCCTCTTAATTTCTGCTTTTCCTTTACACCTGCGAGGTAAGTAAACAATGGATGGTCTGCACTGACTTAATTTTTTGCCTTATTAAGGGTGCTAATTCAGTGCAAGGTGTATTTCTTTCCATGTCAGGAACCGACACAGCTGGGCCATTCCATACTGGGCCACTAGCTACAAGGCTTAGCTCTCCTTGAGTATAGTGATTAACAGAACAACAGATCTTTAGATCACATTATTTGCTTTATGCCCTTTTGTGTCTGCTGGACCTGTTGTTTCTGGACTATTAATTTCAACTGTGACCCCTGCTGACTGCTGCTTCTCATCAGAGCAGTGGGAATCCCAGAGCAGCATAATGAGTTGTTCCCAGAGGACAACAATATGAATATAAAGTTTAATGAGAGGGAGATGCTTTTTCATAACCAGTGAATGTGCAATTAGTGTCTAATTGTAGTTGGTACTGTTAACTAAAGCCACACAGTTAGACAGATTAGACATCTGTGCTCACCAATTTATGGCAGCTCTAGCTGAGAGTTAAGCTGATGCACTTATTTGTAACAAGCTCCCACGCAGCGTGTGTCTCATGCTGTGCCGATTCCCTGAAGTGTCACATTTAATTATTATTAGATTCCAGCAGCACCCATGATACGCAAGATACCAGCTATACTGAGATGACACAGCCTCTCCCCTAGGGGAAGTTAATTTGCTTTACAAACTAAGTATTGTATGGAAGCAGGAACGTCAATGTGCTTCAGAGGCATCAGTGAAGCGAGGTGGATTTGAGCAGGCCTGGGCTGAACCCATCCCAGAAGACAGGCAGAGGTTGAGGCTGCAGTCATGCTGCACCACTGGCAGCTCCAAGGGCTGCGAGCCGCAGCCTACGTAATGCTGCTGCTAGTCCAGCACCGAGGGGAGTGCAGCAGCCAGCTCCAAATACCTACCACGAATGGATCACAGTTTGATATTGTCAGACAGAAAACAAAAAATTAGTATTGAATTATTGAATGCTCTTCCATACAGTGCTGTTAGAACATCCAGACCGCAAACAGGCTCTCGGTACCTCAAGAAATAATAAAAGCGCATTTTTACGCACTACCTGAACTGTTCTGTCTGTGAGCACATAATAAATCCATTGCTATACTCTGTTACTTCATGATACAATTTTTCCAGGTTCCTCTCATTAGTAAATAAACAAGATAAGATTGCTCAGAGAGTAAGACAATTATTTCCTGTCCTTTTCATTAGTGGCATTGTCAATCATATTAGGTACTGCACTGCATGCAAAGCCTGCACTGACAGCCGGGGCCCAGACACACCAGCTTCATTCCTAAGGTCATGCAAACTTCTCTGTGTTGCACCTTTGCCAGTGGTCTGAAAGTAAACTTGGTTAAGGCCATCACCCGCCCCACACAGGAGTTGGAACTCTGCCTCTTTTCATTTGCGCCACCATAGACCACAATGTCTGAGATCTCACTCTTCAAACTGATTTTCCACTTAATTTCTCATGTGCAGGTGTAAATGCAGTATACAGGGGTAAAGCATTGGCAGGGCGATGTTTTTATCATTTTCCCTTAGAAATTCTTGCACATACACAATATACACTAATTTAAATTTATCTTGCTTCTCCAAATCAGTCCAGTTTTCAACAAACTGCTGAAACACTTACCCATGCTCAATAGTTATATCCCCACCAAACTTCAAGTTTCTAATACATACCTCTAGGCAGGTTTTCATCTCATCAAAAAAAGACCATATATATTTATTGGTATTAAAAAATATTTTTTTTTATATAATGCTTCAGGTCCTTCAAAATGCTTAAATCATTTTTGGTCAAAGCTTCAAGAAAACTAAAAGGGCATTTCCAGAGATGAAGTGTACCAAATATTTGTGTAAAATAAAGCTCTGATAAAAACAGTGTCCTATTCCTCCCTTGTTTTCCCTAAAGGAAAATGCTTAGATCGCTTTAGCTACAGGCACTGTATGCAGCTATAGGGGTTTCTTTAACCTGATGTCATCTTTTCAAGTATTGTTGTTTTCAAATGCTGCCACTATCTTACTTTGAATTGCCATATTTCCTCGAAATACAGGACGTTCATTTTTATCTATTACTTGGACAGTCAGTACGTTAAGGTCAGTTCTTCCAGTTGTGTCTTCAACGAAAATCTGTAAATCAAAGATCCTCGGCATAGTTTCATAATCTAGGACAGGGTTTCCAGTGGTAACAACCTGAAAAGGAAAAATTATTATTAGCGCACGATGCAAGAGGTGTAAGTTACAGTCTTTATGAGCAAATACAAGTAAAGGGACAATTTCCATCAGTAAGTAGGGAGTATTTTAGAGAATTTTCTGCTTGCTGGCACATTTCTTGTCAGTGGCAGAAACATGAGAAAAACACAGTGGAAAGACCAAAATGTTGCGTCTTCATGGAGCAATTCAAGGACTTCTTGTGTGAGGGACACTTCAAGGAGGAGAAAGCCTGGAAGGAGCTGTCCTGCCTCACATGCAATGCTTTGCCTTCAAGGCCAAGATTACATCTTGCAGGTGCTTGTTTGTGCCAAGTCCTCGCTTTTCCACACCAAGCTTGAGGAGCTGTCGAGGTGTGATGATACTGAAAACTGGGAGGAAGCCCTGCAAGACACAAGGGCAGCTTTACTATTTCTGTGAGTCAGGAGCATGAGGAGGAAGATCTTTTATTTGCAATAAGGAATGTGGGGACATGAGACAGCAAGGTCTGGCAGGTACCAGTCCCTTCCCTGTATAAGCTTTGTCTGAGGGAAGACTTGCACGAAACACGAGCACACTGTATGAGAGAGGGACCAGCACTGTTTGGTGAAAATGGTGAACTAATTAAAAAATAACATAGGCCTTAAGTTTTGTAAGATTGGTAAGGCAAATGTTTCTTTCTTTTTTTTTTAAGACTCCCACCTCTGCACATCACCTCTTAACACAGAAGATGCACAAGCACAAGACTGACATTTCATGAAAAAACAATAAATACATTCATGAAAAAACAATAAATACATTCATTTTGGATTTAGGATGAGTCCAGAGCAACAGCAGGACGCCAAAAGTTGTATGCCACAATATTCACTGCTGAAATTAGTAAAGAAACAAGAACTTTCTTTTCTTGGAAAAGAAAGGAAAAGGTGACTGTTAAATTTGCTGTGTAGCTAAAAAACTCTGAAGCTTGAACACCAGTAGCGAGGGTGCTGTGGAACTGGAGAAGAAGAAGATTTGGGGCTCACAAGCACGACTGACAAGGAGCGTGTCAGTGTATTACAGTACTGCAGGGTAGAGGAGCCTAGAGAGGTTGCAGAACGAGAATGATTAAATCCTTGATTTTAGATGAGGTGCCGTGGCCAGAGGACAAATGCGAAAGTGATGTCAGCACAATTAGAAGGCAGAAGCCAAAACAGAGCCAGTTAACAAAGACAGTTGGAGCACGAACAGAAGCACAAACATTTTATGCGTTCTGGTATGTAAAACAGCTGCTCTCTGGAACTTTGTGGATCTTTTTTTTTTTACAATACATCTGGAGAAAACAACTGTGTCCCGGATGGTCTCCTTCTCTCGTATACTGTGCAACTAGAAGTTTCCCATAAAAGTGATGCTAACTTAGAAAAAACATTCTAAAAGTCTTGTAACACCAATGGGAACGTTGCTCTCCAAAATGAACATTTGCTGGAGATCTAAATACAGTAAAAAGATGCAATGAATTCAAAATGAGAAACTGTCCAATCCTAAGCAGAAACTATGTGCTCTGGGGGTTATCACTCCAGTCCACAGCCAATTATTTTCATTGGTGTTGTAACTACAGCCACACTGTCTAAATACACATCTTCCACCCTCCTTTAGGGAGACCTTACAAGTGAAGATGTGAATCTAGATGGTCTCTTTGTAGGTTGCTTTTGAGAACAGCTTGCCACTGGCTGTAAGCCACAGTTCACCTCTTCTCCAGGTAGGAGCAACGCTTACTGATAAAAGCAGCAACGTACACAGTTGAAGCAGCTGCAAACTTCATGAAAGAGGGTCTAGAGTTATACCATAACTGTCTACCCCTTGTTCCATCTGAGAATTTCACTGCTCCCTGCTTCCCCCTTCACTCCCGGGTTGCAGAGGGAGCATCCCTGACAGCATCAAGGTAGTTTCAGGCAGCAGTATGTTTTCATGCATTCAACACTTCTGCCCACGGGATTCTTCAAACAAGAGTAAGGCGAGGAGGAAAGGCAGGGTTCAGATCTCAGAAACTGTGACTTTCTCAGAAATCTCAAAACATATCAAGAAATGTGATATTGCCTTGGCTTGCTGCAACAGGAGTAAATGTGCTTCGTAAATACAGAAGAGACTGTGCTAGCAGGTTCTTAGCTAATCTGCAAACTCCATAATTCATACATTAAATACTTCCTTTTTCTGTATCTATCTTAGCAAAGGTTTAATGGCAGTAGGTAGCACTGAAGTATCTCATTTTAACCACGTTACTTTTGCAAAATACTATACCAACCTGTTACACTATAGCATAAACAATTAAACGTAGCAATGCTCATCAAATAAATGAACTAAGGACACTCATATTTATCCTTGCCTTATGATTTGTAATCAGCACTCAAGTGCTAGTTTGCAGAATTCGTATGTAGCTTGCTTCATAGTTTTCTCATGACTGATATTCACTGGCCCAACCTCTTTGTTTCAGTTCCTCTAGTGACTTAGGAAAACCTGAAAACAACTACAGTTGAAGGAACACTTGCCAAGTCCTCACAGGCTATTTTGGTAATGGGGCGGTGGTATAAAATGGGTATAAACTGGCACTTTGGAAGAAGCAGTCTTCAGCCTATACCTTTCTTGGCCATTCTTTTTCATCCTTTTGTCACTCTCTGCACTGTGCTACAACAAGGATTTCACCATCCTCCCTGCCATGAAAAAAATCAAGGAATGACTTTTTATCTATTTGCAGGGTTGTTTGTCCTCCAGATTAATTTGTCAGTCCCACTCAACAAGCAGCAACATAAAATGCTTGTGCTGCGCAGTGTAGAGATGGCATGGGACAGGAACCAGCACATGTAAAAAAGGGCTATGTTTTGCAGTGGAAGGGATAGCTTTAAATCAAAATGCCAAAATACAGCCTAGGAAAGGAGTCCCAAATTATGAATTCTCTGTCAGCAAAGTCACCTTAAGGGACATATCGATTTCCCCATTACATCCCCTCAGCTGAACCAGTTCAGGTGTTTGCGCAGCCACACCATATGCTTCCAAGGTGAAAGAGAGTTTTTTTGAGAGTTTTTTGACCATTTCCCTGATTCGGCTGGGGAGCAGCTGAAGAACCACCAGAGCTGGCACAACTGAGCTTTTTACTCTGCCAGGAGGTGAGAGCTTGGCAACGGCAGCAGCTTCCCCAGGCAGGTTGCATCGATGAGGGGTCAGAGTCTTACTTTCCCCAAATTTTCTCCCAAAAACATGAGCAAAGAGAACAAGAAAAGAGCCCTTGTATCAGTTCTGTGAAAACCTGAACTTCCTTGGAAACATCCAGAAAAATGTATTCAAATTAACTTTGTAAGTCTCTACTCAGTGTCTATCCATATCTTTTAAAGACACACTTCGGTGTCACTGTTGAGGCTCAGACATACAAACAAGTTACAGTGGGATGACAAGTTATCATGAGTCTGAACACTCATTGCCAGTGACAAATGTGAGCTAATACTTGCTAATTTATCCAGCAATGAAAATTACCCTGAAGTAATAGAAATTGCTTTGCATTTGCCATAGGACTAGAGCACACAATAGATAGAAATAGATCACAGATGTGTGAAAGTGTGATAACTTCTTACCTCAGTGTCCTGGTTTGAGCTAGGACAGAACCAATTTTCTCTTTAGTAATTTTACTTTTCAGTTAAGATGCTCAAGATAACTTCCTCATGTGTCACCGCCTTCGTTCAGAATTAAGTATGACTTTGATCCGACTCAGCTTGCTTTATTTTGGAAGTGAGTCTAATTCATTTTACTTCCAGGTGAGACTGGCCAAACAGAAGCCGCATGTGGTTTAACTAAGCCACTTAAAATTCACAGTGACTTCATGTAAACTAAGTTGAAAAACTATGGACAAGTCCTCAAAACAGAAGCAGGTCCCACATGTCCTTCTTCACCTCTTAATTTTTCAAAAATCACATTTTTTCTATCACAGAATAAATGGAATTATTGTGATAGGTGTTTTTTGCCTAGATGCAATTAAAAATGATAATCACCATTGCTACTGATTTGTCATAAATATTACAGCATCTCCAAATACTACCACAGTCTGCATTTGCAACCCTTTTCTGATCAAAAGATGAGTCACTGTGCACTGTCATTGCTCAGTAATCCAGGAAACATCAGCCTACATGACTGAAGATTGCTCAAGCTAAACATAAAACTCACCCTGTATTCGAGATTTCCTTTTGATTCAATATCAAAAGCCTCTGTAAGTGGATTTGAATTTACTATGGTAGGAAGTATTGCAACACCTTCAGAAGACAGTGGAGAAACAGTTACATTAAAGGTATAAACTGAAACACCAGCTGGTGCATTTTCTTCAACAGTGCTTGTTGCAGGTAAGCCCTTAAGCAACCGAGTTCTTCTTCCTGCAAGATGAAAATGAATGTAAAATTACTTCTGGGAATCTTAGGCTAGCAGGAGCACATATCTTGTGCCAAGACCTGCCATTAATGAGCACAAAATGGCCTGATTCTCTTTTTACTTATGAATGGTGGCATTGCGCGATAGTAAATCCGGTGCTAATGGTGAAAGAATAAATCTTTTCACCAGTTCAGTACTATACTATACATCTAGAGTGGCTGATGTTAAAGTAGTATTATTACTGCATCATTTGCCTTTAGATATGCCTTTATATAGAAGCAAAGAAATCGAAAATGTTTCTATTATTTCATTTCACTCGCTGTGCTAATTGCTGCCCCTGTGCACTTATCACGTCAAAAAGCACCTTGAATCACACAGGGCTGGATGTCAAAGAAGCAATCTTTTCCGTGAATTACACCATCTGCAGTGCCCATTTCCTCCATTTTCCCTCTTCTTATTCTTTCTAGCACAGCTGTGTGCATGCCTGGCTCGTCAGTAGTGTGAGCTAGCAACGACTTTGGGACGTTGTGCTGTTGTGTCTTCTGCTTTGAGCATGGAAGAGCAACCTCCTCTCCTCGGCGGAGACGCGGGCGCACAAAAGCACCCTACAGTTCAAAACTGCCTGGAAGCAGCACAGAGTGCTGTGGCATCCAACGGCTTTGCGTGAGTTCCTTGTTTCTCGATCAGACCTCTGGACACCCCAAAACACAATCTGTGCTTGGTCTGCTGTTTAGCTTGAGGGTTTCGTTATTTTGAGAGAGGCCTGTAGTGCTTTATCACATGAAGGCAGTCTAGAAAAATCAGGACATCCCTAAACTGGCAATGATGTCCCTCAATATGAGACTATGGCAGGGCTGAATGTTGCTGAGGGTGGGGTTTCGCTGGCTTGTCTAAAACACTCGCCAAGAAAGCTGGCTGTGTTTGCTCAAACTTCCGACATACCGTGTGCCAAGACGGAGGCGGATACTGCTCACTCAAGGTCCTGGCCAGGCTGTTCACACACCAGCAATTACTGTAGCAAAAGCTCCATGA
This sequence comes from Steatornis caripensis, assembly GCA_013398225.1. Lineage (NCBI taxonomy): Eukaryota > Metazoa > Chordata > Aves > Caprimulgiformes > Steatornithidae > Steatornis > Steatornis caripensis. The sequence continues at coordinate 113,960 of VZSC01015128.1, read as the reverse complement.
AGTCTTTATTTTTGCTGGGCAGCTGCGAGCTAAAAAGCTGCTATGGGAACTAGTCTGAGGCCATTAGGGCTGCAGCATGTTTCCGCTTGGATGCTCAGGCTCAGCCTGGAGCTTGGGAACACAATGCCAAGGGGAAATCTGCTGCTTGGCAACACCTCTGCGGTGCGGGACAGAACCATCTCCCTTTGCCCCTTCTCGTGTGGCTGGGGAAGGGTGGCACACATCAGCTACCAAAGAGGCACTCTAATTGCCATTCCTCCAACAGCAGCAGGGTTTTTAATCTGGACGGGGAGAATTTAGTTCATAGAATCATAGAATGGTAGGGGTTGGAAGGGACCTCTAGAGATCATCTAGTCAAACCCCCCTGCTAAAGCAGGTTAGCCTAGAGTAGGTTGCACAGGAATGCATCCAGGCGGGTTTTGAATATCTCCAGAGAAGGAGAC
>VZSC01015128.1:86605-112634 GCA_013398225.1 Steatornis caripensis | reverse complement strand
TTGAACAGGACTGGACCCAGCACTGACCCCTGGGGAACACCGCTGGTCACAGGCCTCCAACCAGACTCTGCACCACCGATCACAACCCTCTGCGCTCTGCCATTCAGCCAGTTTTTGACCCACCTCACTGTGCGCTCATCTAAGCCACTCTTCCTGAGCTTTCCTATGAGGATGTTGTGGGAGACAGTGTCAAAAGCCTTGCTGAAGTCAAGGTAGACAACATCCACTGCTCTCCCCTCGTCCACCGAGCCAGTCATGCCATCATAGAAGGCTATCAGATTGGTCAAGCAGGATTTTCCCTTGGTGAATCCATGTTGACTACTCCGGTACTTTCCAATGTTAGTTCCAGTACTTTCCAATGACTTCAGAAGCCTTAGTGACTTTTTCCCTAAACTATCAAAAAATCTTGTTTCCCTACGTGCCCAGAAAAGTTTTGGAGCATTTTATGGATAGCCCATATATGGCCTTTGCGTGACAGATGTTGCTCCTATTACTGGCCTCTCAAAAACTGTTCCCCATAGGATCAGAGAAGACTTAGGATCCCAGAGCCTTTGTGACATGAGAAGCAAAACTAATAGCAGTAGATGGGTCCACAAGACAAAGCATGGAGTCCCATGGTCTCCCTTCTTCCTGCATCCCACCCCACGAGGCACTTGCAGTGTTTCTTGGAGCACTTCTTAGTGCACCATGACTCCATCAGACACCTCCAGTTCTTCCTCTTGCAGCCTGCAAGACTCACTGCATTGTGGGGAGGAGAAGGAGGGAACACAGCAGGGCTTGTTCATGTAACCAGCCATACTAGGCTGTGGTGGGAGAGGCTGCCTCTTGGAAGACTTCTGAGCACAGGGTCTCACTGGTCAGAGGCAGAGCTGAGGCACTTCCCCAGAGCCTCTCCACAGCTGCATGGAGGTTCCCATGCTCCCACACTCCAGATACGGCAGGTCTGTGGATCACTGATCTGGCTGGGATTACTCTCGCATTTATGGAGAAAAAGGCCTTGGAGATGCTCTGCAGGTGGGTGAGGTACAGGCTGGGATGTGGGAGAGTGTGAGGTGGGAACTGCCTGTAAGAGTTAATCTGAACAGGTCACGCTGACACTCGGGTAGGACTGAGGTCAGCTGAGCTGTTACTAAATTATGCCAGTGGAAGCAGGACCCAGTGAAGGACTGAGTTCTAATCAATGTTCTTATAGATTCTGGAAAAACATCATCAACAAAAATCGTCGCTGCAAATGAGACTGGGCTGAGAGGGGCTTCTGGGGATGCATTTCCATAAGTGGGGTTGAACTTTGAGTATAATCTCCTGTGGACAGTACCTGATGATTCCAGTTCCCTCCGCAAGCCACAGTTCATTAATGGAAACCACTCATAAAATCAATGAAATAATTTAAAACATCTAGAAATGCAGAAAGAAAAGTGATTGCTATTTTTATATTATCTCCAAAGATTTCATTGGCTGTTTATTCACGATTTGTCTTTCTAAATCACAAGTTCTTACTTCTTGCTCTTTCTTTTTAACTGATTGTTACTTATTGATAATTAATTAATTAATATTAATTTTAACTCAGTACTGCATCTAAATGACTTCTTCTTTCAATCAAATTTACAAAAATCCTCCTTCCATATTCCCAAGTCCTTGCTTACCTCCTTACTTCAGAGAACCAAACATGCCTGGAGCAATTTAGTATATTATTTATCAGAATTACCAAGCCCAAACATTGAGAAATGCTGAGTCCAAGACAAAGCAATCAAGAGACTGGCTCTGAGAAGTATATGTATCTTTAAGTCTTATTTGTCTGTGATTTGTTAGGCTTCACATGTGCTTGAGTCACACCTTCGAGTTTTTCTCTCTCCACAACCATGCAGGTTAGAAAAACACAATTTTTCACAAAGAGCTGAGATTCACATGCAGTGTCCTGATCACGGTTTTGAGGACATCAGGAAAACCACCAAATAGTGGCAGATTCCTGAGGGCTGGCAGAACTCTTTCAGTTCCTTGAGAGCCAAGTGACCCTACCTGAGCAGCTAGCTTACTACAAGCAGCACCAAGTGCTCCATGAGCCACGCAGACTGCGGTTCGAAGATCTACTACTTTAAGTTGCTAACATGCACATATTCATGTTGGCAAATCTCCCATGTTTTTACACTGGGCAAAGATGATTATATTACCCTACTAATACTCTCCACAAGTGTTTTCTTGTTTGGTTGCTGGTTTTACTTCATCAAAGAGAAATGTTACCAATATTCGAAAGGAGAATATTAGAGTATTAATGCCAGATATTGTTTCTTGGAGAGCTGACCTCCTTTTCTGCTCCAACACTGTCACACTGAGCAGTGGCTATTGCACATGAAGTGCCTCATCCAGCAAAGTGTCTTAGCAAGGAGTCATATTCTCTTCTTAATTATAATGCTGTAACCACAGAGCTCAATCTATTTCAGTAGGAAAATAATTGTTACTTGATTTTTTTTATCCATGTCTGATCCCTAAATATGTATTATAAAGCTCCCAAGAGAAAGTATAACAGCCAACAGTGTTCTAATTTTAGCAGCATAATGAAATCATATTCTTACCCGATACTACTCCCAGCAAAACGAGGAGAAGGAGCATGCCCTTCACTGTCTTTACGACCCTGTCCTTCATGTTCCCAGGATGCAAACTGAAGAAAGATCATGGTATATTTTCCCTAATTTACATCAGCTCCACCTAAATTCTTCGCTTTGTCATGTTGTGGAGTGAGAAACAAAACAAAGGACCTGTGTCTCTAAGGGAGTTTCTAAACATCGTCAGCTTGTTTGCTTGTCAGAGAACTGCTCCTTGCTGACACTCCACTCACAGACCTGGGCCACATTTGAGAAAACAATCATTAATAGTCCTTTCACTGCAATCTTCTTATTTATTGAAGCATTATCAAAAGAATCTAGTAAGTTCTAGATCTGGAAATACTATGCTGCTTTCATCACTCCGGCAAATGAGGCGCTCTCTTCGCACATTAGGGTCGAAGTCTCATTGACCCTCATTGACTCCCGTTCTTTCTTATTTAAACCAAGAACCTGAAGTTTTCTCATTTCTCTGGGTATCAGAGAATTACTCAGACCACACATACTGCATACCTGGAAGTAAGATCGCAGCATATGTACATGATGAAGTTAGCTTTGCTGTAGCTGTCTCAGGAACAGCATGGACCACTATGCAAAGTGCACTGGCTCCCTTAGATTAGGCATTTAGCCAGCTAGCACAAAATACACACATGCAACTTTTTTTTTTTTTAATCTAAGGTCAGTCCTAGCATTTTATCATGGAACATAGGATAGAGGTGACACTAATACTAGAACTGGATGCAATACAGGTGCATCAGCATTGAGGCATAGAGTAATTTAGGTTGGAAGGGACCTCTGGAGGTCATCTAGTCAAATACTGCTCAAAGCGAGCTTAATTAGATAAGGTTGCTCAGGGATTTGTCTAGCTGATTCTCAAACACCTCCACACAAATTTAACAGCTCTGGTAAGAGCTGGAACTTAGAGATTTGGGTCTCACACAGCTCTGGAGAAACCACACAGATTTGTGAGCTAAGCTAGCATCTCTAGATGGTTCTGCATGACACTCTGTGGCTGTCCCAGTGAAAGCTCCAGTAGTTCAGAAAGCTCTGTCCTCTGCTCCTGTGTTTCATGTAGCATGAGCATGTTAATTGAACATGCTGAACATGAACAGCTAGTTTAATGCTGTGGCGGGCATTGCCTATGCTTGCTGCATGCACACCTTAAACTACTGTGCAGATGTGCCCTGGAGGATTCTGCTGATAAAATGAAACTGGAGAAGATGCATCAGTGAAACCCACTGATTGGAACTGAGCCATGCCTACATATCTGATACTGGTTTGGGGAATCATAAGAAACATTCATTTGATGGCTGATCTGAGTGTATTTTAAAGTGCTTCTAAGGCCTTGCCAAGTCCAGGTGCAGCCTGGGTTTAAAGTGAATGTGGCCACACCGCAGCATCTGGGAGCACACACTGCATCAACCTGTAGTACTGAGGAAGCTAATCTTCCACTGCCCCAGGATATCTGTGTCTAGACATTATATTAGTAAATAAAATAGATGAAAAAACTCACCCTCAGATGCCCTGATTATGCTGAGAAGATGTTAATGTAAATGTATTTATATTGGCAAGAAGTCTAGCTTGTCCCTTTACCTACCACATCATTGCCCATCCCTTTATATGCATTTCCTGGGTCCACAAAGAAGCTTTTTATTTGACTGAACATCTCACAAAGATGAGGTCTGTGTGCAAAAGCAGGAACCAGGCTTGTACAATAAGCTTGTGACTTTTATTAATTATCTGAACACTGTAAAACTGCTGCTAGCTTTATTCCCTCCTTTTAGTTGCAAAGTATAATCTATCCCGTCATACTGCTGTTTCTTTTGATCTTGAAAGAACTATAGGAACACCTGGGCTAAGTTTTAAAGTAACCAGCCTTTCAGGTACATGTTTAAATTTGTTTAATATCTATCTATCTGGAGTGACGGAACTGTTTTCAACCTATGCTCTGAATAGCCAAGCCTTCCCCAGAACTCAGAGGTCACAATTTTTTGTCCTTTATTTTCTTTCTCTTACTTCCTAGGCTGAGTTTTGGGGCAATTGAGTTGGGTTTTATTCCCTATAAATACGTATTTCAACTTCTTTGTTTTGTCCTTCCTTCATCTGAGAACCTAAACAGATCTACTTTTGGCAAGAGTTCAGTGTCCATATACATAAATCAGACATTTCTCTGCACATCTTGTGATAAAGACACTGTAGAGGGATATGGGAGACGTGGATAGCAAAGGCATCTGGAATACACATGTGCTTGAAATAGCAGCCTTTCCCCAGCTTCACCTGGAAGTGCAATAGGTAACCATTTCAGGTGCTATGTGAATATCCATGGAGCAGTTAATTTCTGTTTTCTCTCTAAAATATGCCTCCAGGGCTTTCATGTAGTCCCTGATAAGCGTCATAGTTCAAGCATGTTGTGAGAAGGGACTGTAGAGGTGACCAGGGAGACGAGAGGAGAGCCATGTGCAGCACACAGTGAGAGAGGAGAGTGCAGAGGGCAGCTCACAAAGGTGGAGCAAGTATGAGCAGAAAGGCCTCTGGCTCCTTCCTCCAGTCACTGCCAGTATCTATCAGTGCCTCCCTTACATCCCTCTTTTCTTATATTCCTCTGCTGAGGATTTCTGTGGTTCTCTGATTCATCCTGCCAGGTTGTGAGGAATACAGTGAAAAAGCAGTCGGAGTTAAAAGAGAGCGCCGAACAGGTTGCAAATCAAGTAGAAATACGTATATGCATATCATCAAACATGGAGCTGGTTAGGAACAGATGAGTTAGTTAGGAAAAGGTGAGCAAGGCAGAAGTTCCCTGACAAGGCTGGCAACAGTAGCTCTGCCGCTGCAGGAAGGTCAGGAATGAGATTCCTTGGAATATAAAGCAGCTAGATGAAAAGAGGTCAAGGTAGTGCAAGCAAGAATGCAACCAGGGAGTTTGCAGGCAAAATAGAGGGAAGAAAAATTAACTGGAGCAAACGAAAAGGTCAAGGAACAAACTGGGTTTTTAATCATTCCTTGGTTTTCAAGACGATTTGAAACCTGGGCATTTTAGAGTAGTGCAGAAAAAATGCACTTCTGAAAAAATGTCTTCTGGATTATCAGGTAAAGCAGAGAATGTGAGGAAGATGCTACATTTTTCAAGAAATAAAGAACCTTGATTCCAGGGGAAAGACCAACACATTGGAGTGTGAGAGACTGCACTGGTCTTAGGCCAGGATGCAGAGAGAAAGAACATGGGAAGCGAGGGATATCGGGTGGGACAGAGCAGAACTTGATGTGCAAGCTTCCAATTGCCTGTCCTTAGGAAAATCAGGGATTTTAACAGAGGCCAGATTCAGAGTAGTCGTCTACTTGCATAACAAAATGTGCAGGTTCAGGACATTAATCTTTTTTCTATGTGTCTCATTCTGAATTGACTTCCAGTCTGTCAACAGGAAAGAAATGTTCTCTCACTTTTCAAATGCATCAGAGTTTCAAGACATAATTTTCCCATCAGTGGCTATTTCAGCCAGAGTAGTGACTCTCTTCTGCTTAGCCAGCTCACAGGAAAGGACGCATTTTGCTCTTACTGTGGAAATTACTCACCAAAAATTGAGCAGCCTAAGGAGAATTTTCACACACCTGATCCATCCTCAGTTCAAGAGTATTTATTATTGTTATTTCATGAATTAAATTACCTAGGCTGTCAGGTTTTATTTTCATCTCCTTTCTCTTTAAACAGTACAGCTTCTCTCCGCTGCCTTGGTTACCTTTCCTAAAATATTAAAATAGTACCTTGGCATCCTATACCAAAAACTTATGCACTGTTTCATCTGATTTCTCAGCTAAAAGCTTCCTTTGGGAGTGACAAGAGCAAACTAAAAGTCATGAGTACTACCCAGGCTACCTTAATCGCACCTAAAGCGATCCCAGCTGAGCAAGGTTAGTAACCCATGCAATTATGCAAAAAAGTCCCAGACAGATATCTGGGCCATCTATTTTCTAGCATTGACTTGTAGACACATAAACCCACTAGTCACCTCCTTGATAATTAACTTCATGTGTCTGTTAATAAGAAGTTATTCCATCACACCAAGAGCTTTTTTGGGGATCCAGATTTAAGTAAAGAACAACCTAAAATCTGGGTGAGTACACATAGAAGTCCGAAAATGTTGCTGTTGTCAGTGCTGAAAACAACTTCTCCCGCTGCTCCAGCAGTTATGCACCCAAGGGGTGAAAGCATTTGCTAGACAAGAAGGAATCCCGGGAGTCTGTCTTTTGCCACAAAGAATTCGAGTACTTATTTTAGGAGGACTGGGAATATGTAAGACATTGAGATAGAGATTGTTCTGATCCTTCTCGTTCCCTCCACTCCATCTTGAAAAACATGAACTGAGGCAGACAGATGATTATAAGGACATAAGTTCAAGAAAGCTCCAGATGTACTTGATCCTCCCTACAAAGACGTCAAGTGACTTCTCCAAGGCCACACAGAAAGTCTGGAAAAGCCACAGATCTTGGTTCCACTCCCAAGTTCAATCATGACAACTGTAAGACACCATGATTGTAAAAAGCACATTGTTGCCAAATGTTTTTCTCTTTAAGAAGTTCTTGTGCTGCTTAAAAATATTACATTTTATTTGGCATTAACACAACATGGAATTCAGTGAAACACAAGCTTCGCTATTCATTCACCTGAGCAAAAGTAGATGTTATCAGCAACTACCTTGTGTTTTGTGGTTCAAGATCAAAAACATGTGGTGGTGTAGAACGTTCAATACATGTGAGAAATAACGTTGCTTGTCCACAATAGTCACATATGTCTCTTGAATTTTAATCATGTTATTTGTGTGCCAAGCTCAAGTGCAAGTAAAGATTCAGTGAAAAATGCATTGCAGAAAATTATGTCTTCTTTCTGAGTTTACTGGCTATTGGATCAGGGTCTGAACTCATGTGGCAATACCTTGTACCTCATGATACAGTATTTACTGCATATTACAAGTTTGTCTGTTATTGTACTTGCTTGGCCACCTGAGCCGATTCGTAAATATATAAACAAGGATGTGAAGTAGCAAATGATGTAAATGCAACAAGAAAGAATTCTCTGGGCAAATATGGGTATAGAAACTCTGAGGTTTCTATGTACACAGCATGATGCCACTCAGTAAAGTATTTTAATAAATCACTAATAATTACTTAAACAGGCCTTTGCATCATGAAACATACTATTTCTCATTTATTTTATTAGCATAAGGGATTTGATTGTATTTTGCAAAAGCAACCTTGCATTTTAGCACAAGTGAAGTATTTTCTGTTAGCTTTTGGGGGGGGGAGGAAAAAGGAGTATGGAATTAACAGAAAAGAGCATGGCTTGGCGCAGGGCGAGGGCTCAGGTGGTGGAGTTTCACTTGGAGGTGAACAGGTTTTTACACCTAATTTCCTCCATCCTTTGAACAGAAGGAGTGAGAATAATTAATTACTTCCTAACAGTGTGAAATTTTGTTTGTTTGTAGTTTCAAGAACTTTGAGCTCTTCAACTGGGCTCTGTAGCTCTCCAGGGGAGCAGAGGAGAGGCGTATGATGAGATAAGGGCATGTAGCCCTGCATACACTCCTGTTTTGCTTGGGCTGCCAAGGCTGTGGTGGGGACCGACCTGTGCTAGGTCCCTTAGGTGCCACGACGTATTACAGCCATCTTTGTTCACCCCCTTCCATGGCTATGTTTCCCCAGATGCACTGGTCAGAAATAGCTCTGTATTTTCCTACTTTAATTTTCAAATCAGATGTAGTAGAAAACAAAAGCAAATCTCTACCTCGGCTGCTTGCTTTATACTTGATTCTGCTTCTACCTGATGCTCATCCTTTTCTGTCTCATTGCTCCAGAGTTCCAATGAGCTTTGCCTCAAGGCCCAACAGGTGCTGAATGGACTCATTTCTCCACAGCAGACTGTAGCCCAATGGTAGCCCATAGCGGGGAGAGGACATTCTTCTCCAGGTACTGGCATGGAAAAGCCAGTGAGGAAAAAATAAGTACTGCATATACATCCTAGCATAGGCTTCCCCTGGGCAAAATGTGGCTTCTGCCCTCCTCTGCAACTCTACCTGGCATCTAGAAGACACATGTAAGGGAGTAAGGAGGGACTTTTCACTCTCTTTGCCGTTTGTTTCACGGTATAAGCTGCAGTCTGGCTGTTAGACTGACATGTCTGAAAGAAGACAATACTCTTTTATGCAGGACCTTAAATAACTGTAAGGTGACTGCTCAGGGCTCTGTGCTTCTGATGTTCCTGTGAGCTTCCTTCCCCATCAAATGACAACCCGTCTGCTGACTGATGGTAACCGCATCGTGCATAGAGTCTCAGTCCTAATATTACCATGAATCAGGCAGCATGCAGCAGCCTAATACTGCCTGAGGATCTGGTGTATCGTTTTTGTTTCTGCTCCGTTCTCATGCTTAGCAATACTCAACACAGTAGTACCACAATTTACTCAGATATGTGACGACAAGAGGACAGAGACTTATGAGGCAGAGGATTGAAGCTCAGTCTGTGAAGTATGAGGCAGTGAAAGGAAATGGTGCAGAAAAAGTTGGATCTCTGCTGGAAAAGTTGAGCAGTGGAAGAAAGAAAAAGATGGGGCATGTGAAGCTGGGGCCTGATCTGAGGACATGGAGATGTGCAATAAGAGGATGAGGGAGGCAGTGGATGAAGAAGCGTGTGGCAGCACAGCTATGGGTTTATAAGTTGGAAAAAAGGTTGTGTGGTGGGGTGAATGGGAAGTGGCAGGCATCAGATTGAAGAGGAGGCTTGGGTGGTCGTATGACAGTAAGGGAACAGAAAAAAATAACTTTTCCACAATAATTTCAGTTTCTACCTCAATATCTTGCCTGGGACATACATTGTCTAAAGCCATCCTTGGAATCTTTCTGCATTTGGGTAGCACTACTATTTAATCCAGGCTATTGGAAAATAATTCTAATAATCCTGGTCTCACAAAGATCAATGACAAGCCTGATTTTGAAAAGAGCAATTTCAATAGACCTAGGCCTGAATAAAGTGGCCCAAAGGCAAACAAAATCTTAATCACGCAAAGGAGACAGATGCAACGTTCATCACTGGCTCTATTCCTTGCTGCCTGTAAGCTCTGTGACTAGAGAAAGCCTTTACAAATATTACACAGGGATAGGCCCAAATTCATCTGGGTACAGACAGAGAATCACTTTTTTATAGTTGCTGAGCTTAGATTATGCTTATTTTATCTGAGAGCGAAGAAAATAAGCCACTTAAAAGTGACATGAGGCAACATTATATCTAAGTAATGACTTGACTGAGTCTGCCATCACATTAATATGCAAAAGGCAGCAGGAAAGCAGAGCAATACTCTAGATGTAGATACTTCTTGCCTGTGGATTTGAGCATCAACGTCATGGAACAGCCTGAGACCACCAGGGCTTTCTTAATGAAATACAAGACCCCACACAGTAAGCATACTGTCCAACAAATGTTTTGACAGACAACTGTCAAACTGTAAAGGTAAGTGTGGTGAATGCACAGGGAGAAAAAAAACCTCTGCAGCCCAGATTGACCTCAGTCACATAAAACCTTACTGTTATGAGCTACACGGGTGACAACAAGGAAACAAGGTCAGGATACGTCCCTTTGCCATGTATCACTCCCCTGACCATTGCTGGAGCTGAGGGAATATTGCCATCTAGTGCCACACAGAAATCCAGCTGTCTAAACAGAGAAGAGCCATTTAATTCATGTAGGTAATGGTTACAAAGCATACTAAAACCCAGGGACATTATGTGCCAGGGACATCATTCTGGTCAGTGTCTTTGCCAAGCTTGTTATTGAAAATGGTAGATTTTCTCCTTGGAAAAAAATGACAGTGTGTTGTGGGAACTGAGTCATAACACTTTGGAGGACAGAACCCATTCACAGTCATTCAGAGGTTGTGGAAAAAGTGCAAAAGTACCCACATAGTGCTTTAGCAAGTAACAGTCAGAATGATGGGATGCTGTTGAGGATGGGATTTATCTTACCTACCTTGAATTAACTAAAACATAGACATGCATATGTTAATGTTATGTAGTCACCCTAGGCTTCTTTTGGAAACATAGAAGCACTGCTAGGGTACAACTGGTGTGACCAATTTTAGCCGTCGCCTTTAGGATGCGAAGCATAAATAAATACAACTTTCAGACTCCTAAAACCCATGATCACAGTTGTGTGGTTCTCATTCTGGCAATTCTCATACTCGCACAAGAGTTCCCACTGACCACAGCAGAAACAAGCGCTGCCCTATGCTGTACTGCGTTCACTGACAGGCAAGCACACTGGACCATAACATATTTTATATTCACCTCTGTGTGCAACAGCATTATGATCTTCCTTTTGTTGTCATGCCAGAAAGAGCCCTTAGGGGTGACAGAGCAGTTCAGCTCCCTTCAGCCAAGACCCTGCTGAGACAGAGATGAGGGTTTTTTTAATCAGTGCATATGTTTGAGATACTTTTAATGAGGCCATCAACTCACTTCCCTGTGCTACCAAATACATGCCAGATTATAACAGTTTTCAGTCATTGCCCATCTGGAGCAGATTCAAACCAGTGGTTGATTTTCAAAAGCAATTTGAAAATCAAAATCAATTAAGCAATCAAATCTTCCAGCTGCAAACAATGTCCAGATTTTCAAGCCAGCAACGTAATGTTTATATACATTACGTAAAATTACTTAAATGTCCCACCAGTACCTCTGAGTTAATTGTCATGTTATTGCTTGTGGTTGTGACTTTCCCACTATTTCTACCCACTAACCAACGTAAAGAAAAGGACTAAATCACAGAGGGAATCAGAGTCAAAAATGTAAAAGAATATTATTTTTCAGCCTCAGAAAGGTTAGAGTATTTGAGACACTCAACACTCCATTTTCTTTTAAATAGCATGAATTCCAATGTAGCAATAGGCTGCTAAATTTTAATAGGCTGCTTATATTTTAAAAATTCATTTAAAAATTCATTATTTCACACTATCAAGTATAAATCCTTACAGGGGATTTTTTCCCCTTTCTATGCTGATTTTAAATATGCTGAAAAAAATGTGTATCCTCAAAAGAGGAATTATTTGGGTACTAAAATGTCTCACAATAATAACAGTGTCTAAAGTTACTTATGTTAAGCTCTGCCAGGACTTTTTAGGGGTATTTTCTTTGATTTAGAGCAAGGTTCACTTAGTAAAGTCCTTACATGTGGTATTAGAAAAGAAACAGAATATGTGCACTGTCCTACATTTCCATAAATAATGTTGAATTAAAATTCCATCTAAAAATGAACCTGAAAAGCAAGGATTTATAAACATATTTTAAAGCACCTATAAAGATCACTTTCTAAGCCCCTCACTCTTATTATCTCAGTTCCTCCTAAGATTAGCTAAAAAATCTAAGCTAACAACTTCCAGAAATAAATACCAAGAAGCTGGCAGCAAATTCTGGAATTCCCCCATACCTCTTAGTCCACGGGGACACAGACTGACCTTTCAGGTGCAACATAAAGCCAGCTGATTTCCTCAGGCTTCTGCCTGAGCTGAGGGCTAGCTCAGACACTCTGGGTGTTCTAGGCAGGGAGGAAAGGATTACTAACATTAGCTCAATATCTTAATTGCTGTACTTAAGAGGCTGCATACTTGCCTAGAGCTGGATCCAGCACAGAGAGAAAGCTCTCACTGACTTCACTTGGATCTGGACCAGCCTTTTAGTTTTGAAGGAGCTGGGGAAGAGGCAGGAAGGATGGATATTTTCCCTGTTGGTACAAACTGTCACAGCTCTACTGACATGTGCGCCAGCCAAGCCTTTACCCCAGGACATGCACAGCTTTATGAAGCCATGACATAAAATAAATTCACAAATTGTTTTCCTATGCTAAGGGGTAGCAGTGATACCAAATCTCTTTAAGAATCAAGAGGTGGACGCCCCAAAATGTTCACACACCCAGCAGTCCAGTTGGATGGACAGTCTTAATGCAAAGAAAGGTAATGCCCGCACCTATGTATCTTTTGTTTCAATTGATACTAATGGCAGACAGTGTGTTTTAGCCATTTTGCTTTACTGATATTTGCAAACCTCTGAGACTGATCCCTTGCATAAATGATTGTTCTGGACACGGGCATTTTTCTTGACAAAACCAGCCTAAGCTGTACAGGCTGCTCTGAGTTCTTTCGTATCAGCCTGGGCTGTGCCGGCACAACTGCTTGTGTTGCCATACAGCGAACTGGATCCATCAATTGATTGTGGATAAGAATCGAGCAAGTGCATGACATGGCCAGAAACAAATGGCCAGGAAATAGAGGATCTGGGCAAGAAAGTGCCTGTGGAACCAGAGCCTAAAACACTCCCCTTGTTTCTGTCCAGAGGATGCGGAGTAACAGTGGTCCAGGCTGTGGGATACACCATAAATCGGTTTTACAGACCCTGAAACCTCTAACGTTGTTGCTGTTTCACGAATCCAGAAACTTAGCCTTGCTTCTGTTTAAAAAAAAACTAAAATTGTGCTAAACATTATACTATTAGCTTTTTTCTGTTGAAATGAATTAAATGCTCTGTAAAGTATCAGAGGGGCAGTCACCATGTCCCAGCTAAATGGTTTATTTGTAGCAAATTACTTTCTGTTCTTAAGCAAAAAGAATTTAATCAAGTGTCAGAAACAAATTACATCTTGACAGATTAGCAGGGTTGCTGCTGTTAAAATAAATTTGTTGCCAGATTTGTTTACAAAACTTCTCTTTCAGGGATGGGTGAACTTCCTGGAATTTGCCAATCTTTTGAATAAATATTATTGAGAATTTGTAAAATGAGAATTAATTAAACTTTTCTTCTGAGTGTAAACCACGCACTTGCTCAGTGTAAAAAATTGCTTGCAAGCAAAGGGAAGTCTTTTTGAAGTGGTGGAGAGGCAAGGAAATCTGAGCACTCCCTTCCCTTTTCCAAACAAAATTTGGGATATAATAGCTATGACTAATACAGGAATTGTAATTTATACATTAGATTTGATATATCCCTTTTTAACTTCCTTCACAGCTCTGAACTGAGCTCAGTAAGTTTGACTTCAGCTTTCAAATCCCTCAGAGGTTTGTTTATTTTTCTATGAGTCCTTTTGTTTTGGCTGCTTCTGTACAATACCTCACAGATGTGTTCATCTCTGGAAGTGGGGCTTTTTGATACTGACTTCTATATATGACTTGTGTTGCTCTAACAAAGGCCTTTGAGTGTTAGTTTGTATGGGTGCTATCACCATTTAAGACAAAGAGATAAGCTTACTGTCATCATCCATTCTTTCTGCAGGGATATCTAAAAGGACCAGATATGAAATGCTCATCCTAGCCAGGGAGAAAACAAGGATAAGGATTTGCATTCCGCCTTTTACCTCACTGCAAGTTGGGGGTTTTTATGTGGGATTTCAGAGGTTTTGTTATTTTGTAAGTGATCATGAGGAAAATATTCTTCATTGAAGAAACAGCAAACCTTCTGCTCTTTCGTGTACAAAGTCAAGAAACAGTCACTAAAGATCCCATCTATTAGAATGATTTTGCTGTGGCTCCATTGGAGAGGAAATCAAAAGATGGTAACTCTTTTCCAATAAAGAGACAAACAATCCTCTCATTTAGACTAAGATTTTTTTTGTTGTCAAATGCCACTAACATGAGAAATCAGTCCTTGAAAAAAACCTTTCACTGCTACCATTTGGAAGATACTGTTACTGACAAAGCCAGTGGCAGACGTCAGTCTGGCAACATACCGTCTGCCAATGGCAGCAACAACTTGAGGGACACCAACATCACTGTCCAGGTGAATTAAGCACATGGGCTGTCAGCAGGTCCTACAGATATGTTACAGAAGAGTTCATGGACTTCAGAGAAGACGCAGGATCTTAAAGGCATGTAGCATTCAGGCAAACAGTCTGTCTTTGATTCTTTAGGTGTCAGATCAGGAGGATTGATTCCTCACCGTTACCTTTCCCTAAAATACATCCAGCTTTTGAAATTATCATGACTGCTCTAAAAGGTTTGATCAGCAAAGCTACATGCTGCTGCTGTCCTAATTAAATTAAACTCCACTGGGTCCATCCTTCCAAAGCCTCGCTGGGTGCATTTGAGCAGTGTTTCCCACGGTCATATGCATGAAGCTGTATGTTGACAGCATGGATAAGCATCTCCGTTTTAAAGACAGCCTCAAGCTTTTGCTTAAAGAGGCTAACACTGCCACTAACAACGAGGAAATCCTGGCAGATAGTCCACATGAATATCTCTTTCTATATTTGCACAATGTCAAGCACACTATCAGCACTGAATAAATAATAATCATAGAAACTTGGAGTCAGCCAGGAAATAGCTGTGAATGAGACATTCATATTTTAAAACTTGAAACTGCAAAATTATCTTGTTATGATTCTGGGAAAACTGTTCTTTTCCTTTTTCACTGTTGTTTTCTTTTCCTAAATAAGCAGAAATGCTGATGCTGATGCTGAAGGTACCAAAAAGAGAGTTTACTTGGTCCTGTGTTACAGAATTACACATCTGAAGTGTCCTGCCTGCTTAACATATAAAATATTTTCAAGGAGCAAAACGAAAGGTTTATATACTGCAGGGCTCCTGTAGTATACTAAGGGTATCTCAAGAGTGTATTTTTATGGTTACAGATGAGAAGAAACAGATTCTTGACGTACTTTCAAATCTGCATTTTATAATTGCTGCCAGGGATACATGTACAAACATTTTTTTCATGTATTGGTCATCTTTAACAGAAATACAAAAAGATCCAAGGAATGGCTCAGTATAATCAAATTGCAATTAAGTTAGTCCAGAAGCATTTGTCAAAAGATATAATGGCAAGGATTATAAAAGAGAAGAATAAACTGAAAACACAGAATGCCAAAAATCACCATCTGCTGAGATGATGGAGTATCATGCTCAAAGCTGTTAAGGTGTTACTAGAGCTGTTGTATGTTACAACATTAAACAGTTAATTGCAGTTCATGGGTTTTAAGAAAAAGGACTCGGGACTGCTTTTTACCATAGCAACCACAAAAAAAGAAATCTCTTAAAGCACGTATGCAATGTGCACCAACAAAAAAGCAAAGAAAATAAATATATTTTGAATTGAGCATTTAAACTATAATCATTTGGAGAAATTCCTCTTTCCAAATTTACATTCAGAGTGTCCTAGAGAGAATAAGACATTCATTCCAAAATTACCAAAAGTCTTTCCCGAGGGACAAGAAGGTGTCTTAAATTCTGTATCTTATCTCATGAACAACTGTTAAGATGACTCCTGCTGCTTAGGTAAACAGAGTAGGGAAGTGAATGGATAGAAAAGAAAGGAAAAATTCTATCACCTCATTGATGTGTGGCCACTTGTGCTGCAGGCAGGGTATGGGTATAAATGAATCATTCAAGCTCACGTATGCTATTGTTTACCTTTTGCCACTCCAACCATTTCTGTTGTGCACTGAGGTCAGCCTGTTTGAGCTCTTTTAGCATGAGAAGCAAGTTTCGGTGACAACATTTCTGATTACAGAATCAATCACGGAATGGTCGGGGTTGGAGGGGACCTCTGGAGATCATCTAGTCCAATCCTCCTGCTAGAGCAGCTGCGCCTAGAGCAGGTTGTTTAATCCCAGCTCAAGTCAAGTTTGAAAGGAGGACAGGAGAAAAGGAAAGTAAAATGACAGTGACATCATCATAATTCCTTAAATATTAGCACATGACATTTGGATACTGACGGAATTTCTTCTTATCCATGTTCCCTTTTGATTTAAAACACTGATGAGTTCAACCATCTTTCCAGACATGATTCAGTTTTGATGGAATAGTTATTTTGATGGATGATTCTTCTGAAGCCTTTGCAAGGGCTGGATAGCTGTAGGGGCAGCAGATTGGAGAGGCAGCCCAGCAAACTACCTGGAGCAGTGACCTAAAAGTTGAGGTAGGCAGGTGAAGACCAAGAACGAGAGATAAAGAGGGAAGTCCTGCTGGTTGCTGTACCCAGCGGGCAGGACACAATAGGCAGGATTGTATTTCACCAGCCCTGAACTAACTGAAGGTTTGAATAAGGAAATGTTTTTAAAACATCTATTGTAACTGCTGAAAACAATTACGTCTGTGGTGTCTGCCAACTCTCATAATTATCTGCTGTTGGTTTAAAAGTGTGTATGGGAAATTTTGCAAAATCTAGGACCAGTAATCCCATGGCTGACACAGCATGCTCTTAGACTCTTACACCACAAATGCAGTGTGAGAACTGAACAGAACAGCTGGCTACATTAAGATTCAGATTGACAAAGACACAGGGAGTTTTGTCAGCTGATGTAAAAATTTCCATAGGCAAAAACATTAAATTCTGAATTAATGGAGGAATTCACCCACATATGAGCGTTTTCAGGACCTAGAGATGCCCTTTTGAGTTTTCCCTCTACAAATCCGGAAGACACACATTCATGGCTCCATGCACCCATTAAGTTCTCCGAACAGGACCATTTCCCTCCAGTGTAGACTCAGCTCTCCATTTCAAGGAATACACATTGTACTGCTATTAAATGTTTTTATCAAGGGATTGTTGTTAGGTCTTTTTACCACCATAACTCACTGTCTTTTAAAGGAAAATGATGGTATTTTAACTGTCGATTAAAAAATTTAGAAAACAACAGCCAGTTCTGGCTATAATTATGCATCAAACAAATGGATATCTGAAGTTGAACTACAAAATACTTAAATTAGAATTTTGTAATGATTTTTAGTCATTTTTTTCCTAAAACAGTGTTGTTCACTTTTCATCACTCTTGTAACTTTTGCGTATACCAGATGTCACATGCTGAGTATCTGCAAAACAAGACTTGATTCAATGCACAGGGTTGTATCACTGGAGGTTATTAGCCACTTAAAATATTTGATGGCCACAGATGTACAAATATATTCTTAATCTGAACCTGAAAAGTTGCAATCTTAGCTCCTATGCATCTCAGAAGTGTGCACTCCTCATAGGCAACACTGGGTATTTTTAATAATGTCTCAACTTCTATTTTGTCTTCTTGACTAGCTATGCTTTTGCATTTAACCCTGGAGTATCATTAGTACCGTGTGCTACTTTGTATTTGCTTGAAGGAAATAGTGCCTTAGGAAAACCATAGTTTTCCAATAAACAGACCACCTAAAGAATGACCTATTTCTATCATTAAGAGGAGGATTTAATTCAAAAATTCGTTAGATCTGTGAGACCGTAACTGAGGCCCATCCACTTCTGGCCTCTACAGCCATATCACCTTTGTAAAATGTCCAGCAGAGAGTCTGATGACAGAAGTGTAGGGTGGCCTGTGAGACATTTTAAAGGATGACGGTATCAAAACGTCTCTGAATCAATCTCTCATTGCATGTAAGCCAATGCTTCAATATCAAACATATGGTTTACTTCAGTTCCTTTTAGTTGTCAGGCACATCACTCACTGTGCCCAAATTCCTGCTAAGGCCTTTGGGATCCATTTGGACTGAGTACAGAGTTTGCAGTGCTTATCAGAAGATACCATCTTTGACTCTCCCAGGTTGGGGTGGGAATGTTATCAGGACAAATCTCCTTGCAAAGTGAGCATGTTGACGCAAGGAGTTACAAGAGACTTCCCTGTACAATAGATGAGACATAATTGATTTCTTACACTCCACTTCCAGCCTCA
Source organism: Steatornis caripensis (assembly GCA_013398225.1). NCBI lineage: Eukaryota > Metazoa > Chordata > Aves > Caprimulgiformes > Steatornithidae > Steatornis > Steatornis caripensis. The sequence continues at coordinate 94,361 of VZSC01015128.1, read as the reverse complement.
GCCAGAAATACAAGACTAACAGGCTTGCTTTCTTCTGTGATTTCAACATGTCTGCTTCCTGTACAAGCTGGAAATAGGACATACCGTAACAACTGTCAAAACATTTCAGAACCTCAAGCAAGGCGTGATCAGAGCCAGCTTCTGGAAGCAGTGAGGGCTTGGGAAGCCATGCGGGCAGGCCGGGCCCTCTCTGCCATCAACTGATTTAGGGCCCGAACGTGACCTCCGCAAAAGGCATCATCACAGTTTGATCTTCACTCAAATCTCGTCTGGGCAGCCCCAAACTTTCAGAGCCGGGCTGAAGTAAACTCGAGAGTCTCCCAAACTTTGAGGGACAGGCTACCAGGCTGAAATCTTTATTTTGGGGTGCCTTTCCTCAGCCTACTCATGCACACTGCCTGGCCCTGCCGCGGACAAGTCCCCATTTACAGTGGGGATCAGCGAGCTGCTGGCAGAAGGGCACGGCGTGTGTGCCAGCACTTGTGGAAAATGGCGGGAGGGGAGGCTGGCCCCTGCGCTGAGGGAAAGGGGCCTCCAGCCAGGGCCAGGGCAAGGCTGGGAGGGATTGCTGGCTTCCCAGGCAGAGGCAGAGGAGAGCTGGCTGCTGAAAGCAGGGGAAAAGGAAAGAGGGCTTCTCCCAAGCAGGTGAGGAAGCATTTAGAGAGAAGAGGGCAACTCCAAACAGCTTTCTGAGGAGAGAGGCAGCTCACTGGTGAGAGGTGGAGAGATGACTCAGGGCTGGGAGATATGTATGGGAGAGAACTGTCCTCCACGGAGGGAGACAGGGGAGAGGCGAGGCTGCAAAGCAGGGGATAACAAGCAACGCCAGGCAAATCAAACGTGATGGTAGTGTTTGGTGAGGCTGCTGGGCCCAAGTGGGAGGGCAGTGAGGGAAAGGCTGGGAGTGAAAAACAGGCCCCAAGATGGTGGAGCACTTCAGTGGAGTGGCCTGATGGGAGATGAAAACCCACCCTGCAGTGTTAGGGTAAAAGTGACAGAAAAGAGGGAACAAGATTCAGAAAAGGGAAGTGTATGGGAGAAAGAAGGATACAAACAGGAGAACTATGGCATCTACGTTGAGAAGGAACAGAAGAAAATTGATTATGACACAGTGAGGGAGATGCAGTAAGTTGCTGTTGTGCGCTGCCAACACACACAAACGTGGCTGGTGAATGGAAAGTTATAATATACATTATTCAGCAAGGCAAACTTAATTTTTAATGAAAGTATGTTCTATGCCTACCTCATGAGAAATGTGTGAAGATCTTTGGGGACCTATGTTTTGTGATATTCGTTATTCACACGGGCATTGTGAGAGAGAAGAGCTTAGTATCATAGCATGCTGTCTGAACGCTGACAATACCAAGACAAGGTAACTTTCTCCACCCCCGAGTGTTTTTATATCTCAAAATCTAAAGAACTTTGCCATGTCTTTCAAAAATGCAGTGAACTCCTACAAGTTTCTTCTTTTCTGTCCCAAATGGATGGTTAAGAGCCTTCCTGTAGACTCTGGATACGGCCTTCAAAAATATTATTGTTTCTATTACTTACCAGGAAACTGTTTTAAATAAAACAGACAAATATTTAATAAGTAAAATGCAAGTGATTCGCCGCACCAGTGCTAGATATGCTTAATAATTTTAAGCAGTACAAAACATGCACTGACAATGTTTTAAAACAATTCTCCTGTGATCTTTCCTGAGTACCTCTCAATACAGGGAAATTTAATTTTAGCCTATGAAGTACTCTTTGACCTCTCATGCATGCATCCCATCTTCCCAAATAGCCACGCTGTTAAGAATCTGCCCCTCAAGTGTTCTGCAGTGAATGCACTCCCCTGACCCAGTCTAATCCTCAGTTTCTTGCCATAGTGATGAAGTGTTAGATCAGGGACCTTGGATAGTGTGTTTTAAGAAGTAAGTTTGAGATACATGTTTCATACAGGTTGTACATATTGCTGACACTGAATGTTCAGGTATTTGGTGGAGGCCGGGATATGGGGAACATTCTTGAGGGAGAGAAAATGTTGGAAAGGAAGATGGGTATGAACTGAACTCTCAGAGACTCCTGGCTGAAACCTGAAACTGTTGCAGAAAAAAATTAAACTGATTTGCCTCTTACAAGTAATTGGTAAGTCCCTGTGTCCAGTGAAGATGCATCTCTGCACTGTACAAAGCAGTCCTATGAAACACTGATAGTTACCATTACTAGCTTTGGTATCAGAAAAACTCCAGCTATGGTAATACAGTAGATAAGATAAATTATCCTCTTGAAAAGCAAGATAAATTAGCTGCAGTACAGTGCTGTTAACGTATTTAGACTATAACCGATACTTGAGCAAAATTGTTTAGAACAAGCTTTTAGACACTGGAACCGAAGGACATGCAAATTTTTTTTTCATAGTGCTTCCGTAGCTCTCTTTTGTTTGAAATGTGTAATAACTGTTGATTTCCACCTCTAGTTCATGGGGGTTTTTTGGTAGCATTTTTTCTTTAAACTTCCCAGAGTTCACTGTAGCAAGTTACTGTTCATTTTCTGTTCACAGATCTGTGCAGTATACCTCTCTTTAGATTTCCTGTTTCATCAGATTTGTGCTGCTGCAGTGTTTCAATCATTGTTCTGGGAGAAGCAATTTGCAACACTTGTTTGAGAAATATGTTTTTGTTGGGATACAAGAGTGTGTCACTTAGAATTTCTGTTTCAGTTCACCATTTTTCTGACTGTTTCTTTTTTAAGTGCTGGCTTCTTTGGCTAAGATGGAACCAAAAGCTTTATTTAGATTTTTTCCTTGTGTTATTTCAGAGGACATTAAAACAGACTCCTCTGCTATAAGTCTCTATTTAATACACTTTTCTAGCTCAAATTTTCTATGATGGCACTCACATGGTGTTTGAGAGACCTTCTGAATCAACAAAGAGATCAGAAATAGCACAGGGACTGAACTTCTGGCCAGAGTGGCTCTAGGGAGACTGGCTCATTAGTGGCTTTTATATCTGGCTTGCTAAGTGCTGAGTTGTTTTAATGGCCATCCTGTATGCATCTATTTGCAGAAACCTACATATAGGACTTTTTAAGTATCTGTTTTGTTTAATAAATTTAGCTACTCTCATCACACAGCAGACTAGGATGCTACAGTATATTAAAAAAAATAGTTCAGAATCAGTTTTGTCAAAGAAAGGCAGGACTATCTAGCTGGTGGGTTTTGCACCTTCTCAATACAAACTTCTCTGGTATCTTTTCCCCTGATCTGCAGCTGTAGTATTAATAGAAACTTTATTTATCCACTGTGGAAAGAGAGACTACAGATAGATAATCTACAGGTTAAAATTAGCTGTAAGATCCACTATAAAAATCATTTGAACGCAAATCAACATATAAATTAGTTTTACACTTCTCAAAATCCTCGAGGAGGATTTAAGTTTCTGTACTTCTGTGACTGACAGCCAGCTAGTTCGCTGGTGCTTGTCTTATGCAAACTCCATCACTGACAATCTTTAAGAAAGTCTTGTGATTCATTTACTGTTCCATTCCCACCAAAATAGATACCTGAGTTCATAAAACTGTCTGCTATGTAATAATTTCTCCTATATAAGACAAAAACCACTATTGTGGTAAATCCATTGCAAAATAGGATCCTGAGAAGTACTAGTGAATCTCTTGCCAAACTGCTTAAATCATGATGACTTTGTCACAAGAACATCATATATTTATAATCTTGTTATGATACTGAAGCATTATACAGCCGTTTTTTTGTAATACTTTTACAGCCAGTTTAAAGCCACCTGGTGTACTTATTGCTAGGTATACATGATTTAAAGCAGAAGGTGACACCTTTTTTTAGTTGTTGTCGTCATTGTGACTACACGTGCACCTTCAGCAAACTCACATTTCCTCAGTGTGTGACAGTGGAGATGAAATGGAATGGTGTCATTATTTATTTGTACATGGTGACTACATATGAAGTTCCTGATAGCCACATGTGAGAGCTGCTGTTTGTTATTTCTTAACATTTAGATCCTGACAATTATGTATATGTTGAATTGATCTCCACATAAGCCAAAGGTTGATACACAGATTTGGATCTCTTCTAAATGTTGTAACTTCTGTGCTTTTATAAAGCCCAAGTCTCTAACTATAATTCTAGTAAGTAGATACAGGAAGATAGGATTTTTATCTCCTGGTTACTTAGCAGAAAGCTTGCATTTGGAGATCATCTTATTTAAAGACCAGTGATATATGGATTAAAAAGATTAGAGTTAAGGTTTCATCCGTATTTTGCTGCTTATTAATTAAAGGCCTTAATTTGCTTACAGTTTACTTTTTTAATTCCCTGTTACAACTGGATCACTGTAGTATTCAGAAGCTGCCACCAAGACTATTAAATTCTGAAAAACCACACAGTAAAAGGAAGACTCTACTTGGCAGTTGAAATAAAACAAGATCCACGGGGACTGGGGAGGGAAAGAAGTACCTTTCCTGACTGACTTAATTATTTTTCTATAGCAGAATGACTTGTTCAAGGTCATAGAAGAATTAAATTTCTGTATCAGTGAGCAGGTGGAAAAGAAACAGAGGATGTCAAATCTGCACCTTCATGTGCAGTTTTTTTACTCATTTCCTATGGAAATAAGTCTTCTGTGATCATGTTTGTGCTTTTCCCTCCCTTTTTTCCTCTCCACCCATAACTTTTGGATCCACTGATTAATACAAACAAATTTGAAAGAGTAGCAAAAGTCTTAAATAGAATTGTCTTTCTACAAATTTTTGAAAGCAGATGCCAGGAAAAGGGAAAAAGAAACCATGTGAATGCCCTTGCTACTGTAAAGCTACAGCCCAAGTTCACATTCACAAGAGAGAACTGCATATGTTCCCAGCCATGGGAAAAACTTGTATAATGTCAGATCGGCTCTCTTCCTGTTTCGTTGTAGAGCTCTAGCGCATAACGCACAGTTGTCCATGCTACGTACATCAGTTTGATTTGGCTCCAGTCTGGAGTGAAGTAGTGTTCTTTGGGAGGAGCCCTGGCACAGAAGGGAGGATACTTTTCTGCAGCTTCAGGACTTGCACCCTACCAGCCAACGGAGACAAACTGATCTATAGTTTGCTCAGGGATGGGGTTCATTCCTTGGTGCAGATCATAGAGGTAGCATAGATGTAATCAAAGCAGAACTTGCACTTTTCAAACAATCATTGAAAAGTCAGGCATATCTGTTCTGATGATTGTGGAACCATTTGTTTAATGATAATGTTGTTGAATACATATGGTAGGGAGGTGGAAGAATTCCTTTGGGGAGGGCTTTGGAAACCTTTCTCTCAAACTGTATGTCACTGGATTGTTTCTTTTTAGGAAGGAATTGGTACATCTTGCATCTTTGATTTTATGCTAATTTTCCTTCATATGGTCTGTTTCTGTTAGAGCCTTGACTGTAGCTCTGCAGTGTGTCATGGTAAGCAGCATGCAGATTAGTGCCATGTGTTAAAGTTGGAAAGTTTCTTCACTTTTTTTGCTTGTGGCTGCTTATATTAAATAATTTCCCCCTCCCCTTTTTTTCTGAGTTGTGCGGTTAGGAATTGCTTTATTGCTTGCGTATCCTCTGGCAGTGTTTAGTATTAGTTAGATGCTTGGCCATACGTACTTCCCTGAAATCTTATGTCGGTTTTCATTGATGGGAATTGCCTGGGTGCTCACGTCTTTCCTTTGTATCTTCTCTGCAGATACAGGTCTTGGGTAATCACAAAAGTGTAGTGGCATAAGCTGTGCAGTGTAACTTCTTTAATTATGAGACTATTTGACCACTGTTAGAGACTTTTGCTCAACTATATTGCCGTGAATTTGAGCACAGGTGTCAGACATGGTCGACTATTAGCTTCATGTCATTTATCATTCCTCCTAAGTACTTCTATCTTGCTATTCCTAACTAAAGAGTTTTACATGCAGTGAGCAGGGTTTTCAACCTCAACATAGGCAGTTTATGTCTGTTCTTTATTTTTTGTTCCTCATTGATGATTATGTCTCCTTATAATTAAAAACATCAATCGATCACATCCATTGCCAGCTGAATTTTGCTAGACTAAGTTAAGCTCTTCTCATATGACAGACTCTTAATTCCTCTGATCATTCCGATAACCCTTTCCACACTTTTTTGTAGGAAGATTAATTTAAGCTGGTGGCTAGAACTGTACTTGATATTCCAGAATAGGTGTTGCAGGGCTTTATATTACACCACAACTACTCTTCCTGCTTCTGGAATTCTGTGTGTAACATATTAAGGTCACACATCTTAAGGCTGCTTCGTGTTGGTTGCTAATAAGCCTGCCACAACTGACTGGTTCTCTTTTGAGGCATACTTTGATCAGCTTTCTGCTTCTTCGATTGTTTTTATTGTGTTGCCGTAGTTCCTTGTAGCTAGTGTTACATGACTGGAGGCACTCTGGCCAGGCCATATAGTATGAAAGCTTTTAGGCTTGCGTCCGGGTATTGATGATGGGATTTGTATATTCCAGCTACTTTCTGGAAGAGGTTAAGTGTGAATGCTGTCTGTATTGAATACTGCATCTGTTCACAGTGTATGTAAAGCAAAGGTTGTTTGTTCCTTGCTGCAGACATTTATCCATTCTAGCATTGTAAAGAGCCTAGTCTTAATGGAACTGTAAGAAATTTATTTAAATCCATTGTTGACTGTAGTACCATGGGCCTTTCTGCAGGCAGCAGCACTGACTTCAGCAACTCCTGCCTTGCCCCCCTGGCCACAACTCCAATCCCTGAGTGAGCCCTAAATGCCATTCTTTTTTCTCGAGTTTAGATTAATCCCATGCTCTGCTTCACCGTTGTCCCACAAGTGTCTGAACCAGCAAAAAGTGAACAGCGACAAAGGGTCTTAAATGTATGTCAGGGAGGAGAGGCAGGATGGGGAAGGGACCTCTTAAAGCCCACACCACCGCTTGAAAAGTGTGTCGAACTATGAACTTCAGTCGCCCGTACTGCAGTGGGGGCTGTACAGCTGTATGAAACATGCTGCATGGGGAGTCAGTGAGGCTGCTTAAATGAAACCAAGTCCTTCACCCCTGGAGTTTATGTTTGGCTTAACAGGTGTGAGCTGGAGCCACAGCCTTATGCTGTAACTCCTCATGCAAATTAGGTGTATCAAGTACAAGAATTTTCACGGTGGTGTTACTTTTTTCCTATTCTTACCTCAATGGAGAAATAAATAAAAAATGACACGGTCCTAGAATTAAATGAAAAGCATTTGCATCCTGTAGGTTATGTACAGCGAGATGAAAACCTCGGTATTATTTGAGGAGCAGGACTTGTCATTTCAGGGCTGCTGTACTGTAGCCTACACCACCAAAACAAGAAAAAACCCATTTGCAAACAGACGAAGCCTGCACTCAAACACAGATTAGGCAGTATTTGGACAACAAAATGGCTGTGGTTGTGGTTATAGGTGATCCACAGGAGCGCAGCTGGAAGAAGTCGGGGGGGAGGGGGAGCCCCGACAGCGCAATCCGGGGCCGTTTCCGGGCCGCGCTCGGGCGCGGAGGCCGCGCCGCAATTACCGAAAGCGCGTCCCAGGGACTTACTGCGGGGCGCTGCGAGACGCGGGGCGCGCAACCCCGGGGCGCGCAACGCCAGCGGCTGCCTTCCCGGCGAGGCTCTTCGGCCGCCGGCCCCACTCCGCTCCGCGCGGCGGCGGCTCCGCCGGGCCGGGCAGGGCAGGGCAGGGCCGGGCAGGGTCGGGCCGGGCCGGGCGGCGGC
>VZSC01015128.1:64382-85678 GCA_013398225.1 Steatornis caripensis | reverse complement strand
CGCTGGGCAGGCGCCGCGGTGGGGGAAGGGGGCGAGGGGGAGGATGCGCGGCGCGGAGGGGCCGGAGGATGCTGCGCGGAGCGGGGGGCGGGGGGGCGGAGGGTGCTGCCGCGGGGGGCCCGGCCGTTCTGCTCCCTGGCAGATGCTCTGACCATTGTGCTTTTGCTGTTGCAAATAGAAACACTGCTCACCTCCTCACCTCGCCTCCTCCCCCCGCCAAACAATAAATGCACACCTCTGGGCCCTCGACGCTTCCTGACTCTGCTTCTCTTCTGCAGGTGTAGATCTAGAAGAGACTGGAAAGGAGGGTGGAAAAAGCAGGGAGGTTATGAGGCTTAATAAAGAAGGTAAGTGGATAGTGCTGGCACACCTCTCTACCTGTCTGTCTTTTGGTGCCTGTGGATGACTGTGGTTTGGCCTTGACAGGGTAGTCTAATAGCATGTGGATCTCTCTGCCATGAAGAATATTTCAGGGTCGGATACACGCAGATGACTGTCACTGTGTCAACTTCTTTTGAAGTACGAATATAACAGGTGTATGCGTGCGACTGACAGACGCAGTAAAAGATAAGGCAATTTTAAGTCAGAAGACAACTACACATCAGTGGCCATATTGGATTTTTTTTGAGGACCCTGCCCCTTGGTGCAACGTTTCGCTTGCTTCTATGTGAAGATAAGCACATAAACCCATGCATCAACTTTAAACGTTGTACAATGATTAGTGACTGTAGGGAAAAACATTTTCACTTGTGGAGAGAAATGGTCTGTTACGATCTTTGAGTTCATTCACTTTAGATCAAGTCATACTTTATTCTTTCGTTGTCACTGCTGAGCATGACTTGCACTCAGCTGAGCGGCAAGTGTCTAATGCTATCTTACGTTAGGCTAAGCCACGCATATTATGCAAAACCAAATATAATAGGTCATTTGGGCTGTAAGATTTTTCTGGTGCCTTAAGTATGAACAGGCAAACTCCAGGCTAATGGTATGTGCTAATAGGCTATGCCTGGCACAGTTCTGTCAGTTGCAAGAGGAGAAACTTTAGTGGTGAGCATAGGCAAATAAAGTTGACGCGTTTTGTTTGTGACATGCGTTGTTAAGGTCATACTGGGCTAACGCCTAATGCAACTAGTGAAGTGGTTTGGGACATATTTTCATGTAGGTTTCTGTTCTGTTAAGAGAGCGGCATACATATCTGACCTTTCAGTCATGAGAAATATTTCTTGTGAAGTCAGTTCATAACGAACGATCCCATCATTGTGAAACTGCAGTGTGACTTACTGATGCTGAGAGAAATCCTATTACCTGTAATGTTATAATACATATGCTGAAATGATAAGTTTCTCGTTACGTTATAGTTGTCATTACACGTGCATTTAATTTAAGCATCGTGACAGCTTTAAGGAATCTTATGTTTTCTAAACAAGCTCATGAAAAAAGAATTAATTTATCAGTAAGATAGATTTGTGTGATAAATTATGAAACTGCATGGAGTACACGTTAAAGTTGTTCAAAATGCCATAAGACCTCCCTTTTGAAAGACCTTTATAGAGATGCCAAGCTTGATTGTGTTCCTGTCTTGATTCATACGTGCCTGAACTTCTCTATTTTGCCAACCCCCAAAAAATGTTAGAAGCAGAACTGGGATTTTTGTGTATATAGGTTCAAGGCTCAAACAGTTTGTATGTCTGTCAGTAATGTTGAGCATATGTTTGATCCAGAAGTAATCCAACAAGAATCTTGCTACAGGAGCTTGGCCTTCATAAATAGCTTAATTTGTTGAGGTGAAATGTTTTGCCCCTAGAAGTCCTTAAACACAAATTCTTATTATAAGCTTACTTGAGACATAAAGATCGAAGCACATCCCTACTCCTTAGTCATACCTAATACGCAAATTGTTTCTTAGGATGATTCTGTTTGGACTATCAGCTGTGGTCTCTCATTGTTTGTTTTCGGGGGGTTAGAGACTGTCGAAGAGGCTTTTTTAAAACTCAGTATCCAGAAAATTTTTATCCAAACAAAGTGTAATTTCATTGCTGACATTATGATTGTAACAGGTGTGAAACACTTATTAGCTTTTATAGTGCTTACATTATAATACAGTTTAAAAACACAAAACTGTTATATTTAACACATAAAAAGCTTTAGGAATTTTATTGCTTCGAAGTAGTACCTTGCTTTGGATCTCATAGAAAGAACTTTCATGAAGTTTCAATAAATTAGTATGTGTTGAAATATTTCTGCTGTATTCACTTAAGCTGTCTGTTAACAATACAGGTGTTGTCACCACACCCATCTGTGTGTCTGAATACCCACTGTAAATCCTCCTTGAACCTCACTGTCCTTATTAATATAGGTAGGGAAAAATTTGAAGAGTTAGACTGGTCTTCAGAAAAACATTGCTCACGTACTTGCAGAAATGCTTGTGTGCTTATTCTGATCTTGCACGCATCTGTCGTGTGACATGTTGACTTAATTTGTTTGCTTTGTTCATGGACAAGGGTTGTGGTTGTCGTAGGTTTTAATACCAAACCAACTCACTTTTCTTTGCAATCTTATCTATTTGAGTAGGCCTTCTTACAACATTTGTGGTGCCAGGAGATTGTAAGCAGTGTCTTAGAAAAATCAAACTTTACATGTGTAAGGTGACTGGAGGATTACGGGTCAACAGGACTTTAAATATCAAAAATTACTGTCCTGTTTGATAAAGATAGTGTAAAATCTGATGTTGTTGCATTTACTTCTTGTAGTATTTGCCTGCATTTTGTCAACTTATAGTTGATACGACCAGATTTACGCAGCTGTTTTCTGGTAAGCAGTTAAGCAAGGAGCCTTTTTTAGACTGGTGAAACTGTGTGTGGAAAGCATGGTGGAGGGGAAGGGGTGAGAAGACGGTGGTCTCCTCCAGACCATGACAAGGTGGTTCACTTTGGTTTTGTAGAAAAAAATTATTTCAGATGTCAAAAAATGCTTCTAGCTAGCTTCATCCCTGCATGGCTGTCTCCTTTCTGGTTATGTACTATATGTGTTTAGAGTGATGGGGTGCTCTTCCTCCTGTTGACCCAGACAGGGACCTGGGAGGCAGCGTTCCCTGGTGATAGCGGGGAAAGACACTGCCAAATCTCCGCCTGCCAAAGTAATTGATACTTCTTAGTACATCCCTGGGCAAAGTGGTCACGGTCTGGCTCTGCTGTTCGTTTCTGTCGTGCAAGAGATGCACCGAGGCCATGTGCCCCCTGTGCCCCATCTTTAGGGCAAAAGTAAAGACATAGAAATATTGTTCACTGCATTCCTTTATTCTGCAGTGTCTATGTAGGCAGCACAGAAGGAGAGAAATTTCCTGAACGTTTGTTCAGTTTTGTAGATGAAACTGCTTTTTGCATGCTAATACTTACTTTATGTTTGTTTTTGTTTAGCAAATGCAGTATGTCCATGGTTGACTTTTTCTGGCATGTAGATTGGAGAGGGAATTATGAAGTTGCAAGTGTTCACAGAAAATGAAAAATTTTATGCATAAATGTTTGTGCCAGAAAAAAAACTTATCTGCTTGTCTAATCAGGAAGCAGAAACAGTATTGTGTAACTTATCTGACAAATCGCTACCAACCAACTGGCTTAGATAAGAGAGGTTATGAGAATTGGAGCAGCATTTAGAATTCATATTGAATTTTAAAAATTTGAATGGCCTATTTGAAGAATTGAAGATTTTCTTGTAGATAGCCTGCATAGTAAAAGGATTCTATGTTTATTTGATAATTTGTGTCCTGTAAAAAGTCACAGTGAGATAGATACAGTGATTTTTTTAGTATCAGTAATCACCTTTAATTGATTTTAGTTTAATTTTGGAGGCATGTGTTTTACTTTATACAATATTTAAGAAAACAATAGAAGAATGTGTTTTTTATTTTACATACAGAACTCTTATTAGTAATCGGTTTAGTAAATGTGCTGCGTATTTCTAGGTAGGCACAGGCTGTAGAGGAGCAAAAGGTATCCTCTGTATCGTCATGAACTACAACAGGGTTAAATGTGGCCTGTGTGATTTAGATCTGTATCTGAGTACTTGGTGTCATATTCAACTTCAGTTTCTCAGTTCAGTGGGTTTGTATTATTGAGGCTTCAATCTGATGATGTGTGTGTTTTGTCTTAGTATCTTTTCACTAACCATACTGACTCATTATTGTTTAGTGTTAAGGATGTTACCTAAAAAACTCTATTCTGTTTTTCTGATGTGTTAAAATTCAGGATTTTCTATTATTATTGTGCAGCCCCAAACTTGACCATTTTACTTGACGACTACGCATACAAACTGGAGTTGTAAATCTGTTGGATAGTTGTTTACAATATATTTTTCTTATTTTCACTTCCGTATAAATATCTGATGGAAAGCTTTTTGGTAAATCCTTTGGCAACATAGAAAAAAATTAAATGTATACTGATTAGTTTGATTTTAGTGGTTTTTTTATTCTTCAGAAAAATTTCTTGATGATTTTGTCATTCTTCATGGAAAAATAAGAAGGACGTTGGGAGATGGAAGGGAACATTTCTATAGGAAAAAGGATGTAGCGTACAACATTTTACTTTATGAAAAGGAAGAGCAAGAGAACTAAAAATTATTTATGAGAAGATTGTGAAAGAAGAGAAGACAAGACAAAACCAGTTGGTTAATATGAGCGTAGGGATTGGAGTTGATATTTTTTTAAAATTTTTTTTTTTTTTTTACTAGTGGTTTACCGATGGTGCTGTTTGTCTCCTTTAAAAACATAGCAAACAAAAACTTAAGAATAAAACATTCTTGGTTTTCTTAGCCACCTTCATCTTTCACCTTTTTGTGGTGGTTGGGAATGTTGGAAAGGGCTGAGAGGGAAAGAAAATTATAACAAAGTTTTAAATACATACTCCAAAAGAAAGAGGTGAGGTGGTTGAATTTAGACCGCCTTAGTTGGTGATTTGAGGTTGGTTTTGGTTTTGCAGTGGGCAGAAGAGGGATGAATGTTGTATAATTTTCTTTCTCTTCCCTGTAAGCTAATAAGGTCTTCCAGAGATACTGGTTCTTAAACAGATGTAATATTCAGGTGGAGCTTGATGAGTAAAAGAACTGAGAATTGGCAGGGTACAAAATAGTAGTTGTCAAGAGAAACTTTTTCTTACCGCTCTTATCGTTATGCTGGGAATAAGAACAGTGATCAAAGGTCCCCATGGGGGTTTTCTTTAGGATGAGAAATGGCAGTGGGATTGAGTTCTGGTGTGCATTCTGGTATTTAAATGCCTGATCAGTTCAGTATGATATCTGACTCCAAAACGTTTTTTTCTTTTCCCCATGGACAGCTTCTGCAGGGGGGTGGCGTGGCTCCTGGTTGTGGCTGTCACCTTGTTTAATGTGTCTCAAGGAATGGTGACGGAGGAAGAATGAAACATTATGTATGATAGTGCCCAGAAATTTAGTCAGAATTGTAGTTTATCCTCATAGTTACATAGTTATTTTCTGAAACCTGTCCTTTAGTTCATCAACCCACACACTGGGTAAAAAGAGTGGAGTAATGGTAACGCTCTGATCAGATACTCTGTGTTTTGAATCAGGATTCTGATGGTTCTGAGTATCTAAGACTGTTATTCTATAAATGACTTCTTTAAAAAATCTGGGTTTCGGTAGATGGCACATATCTTGATGGAGTTCAGGTGATACTTCTCCCAGTATTTGTGCAACAGTTATTCTGAAGAGGTTTGATCTCCTGTAGTTTAAGATACCTCTTTTGAGTGATGGTGGGGAAACCATGTGTGGTTTTCTGTCAGCTGACAGCACTGTCACTTAAGATCTGTCTCTGACGTTCCTTCTACTTGTTGTAATTTATAACAAGACTTGAGAAAGCGGGAAATGACGTGTTCACTGGAGTGTACCCCAGGCCCTGTTGTCACCACAGAAAGTGAAATGACTTCTTTGTATCTAATTTTGATTGAGATACCTAGCATTTGTGTGTTTTCTTGTTGACCTGCCCCTGTATGTGGTTAATGGTTAATAATTTATAGATGAAATATAGTTTTCCATGTATAAAAAGAGGACTGCACAAAAGTTGAACCATTTCCACTGTGAAATGGAGTAATTTCCTTGAAATGGGCCTTTTGTTTCTAGTTAATTAAAAATTAGGACATTATCAGGTTCTGTTTTACCTTCAGGGCAAAAAATTTTAGCAATTTAACCAAGGCTGGGTGGGGTGTATGAGATGGAAACAGTGCAAAATCCTATAGAATACGTGTTTCAAATCACGTTTTGTTGAAATTGTGAATCACAGGAGTCCTGTAGGCAGAAAGCGGAAGTTTCTGGTAGTCCCACTGAAAGTTTAGATTTATAACACTGCTTGCATTACTAAGAAGATCACCTTCAATAAAAATAGTATATCGATATGAGAATTTCTTAAAGAGTTAATACTAACATAAGATTATATGAATGCCATGACAACTTGTTCTTAAAAGTAATTTTGGAGTAACTGTCAAGGAAGATTTTCAGTTTGTATGGGCATGGATTAAGTTACTGGATCTCTCTGTCTTCCAAGTTCAACTTGCTGCAGAAGTTCTTCGGCTTGTCCTTGAAAAAGCTGGTTCAGGAGCTAATGGTGCAGGGTGCCAGGTGAAGCTGGTGTCTTTACGTAATTTATATGCCAAAAAACCTGTGGGTAATGCTGTTGTCATGCAGTAAGGGTGTTTGACAGAGGTCTCTCAGCAAGTCTATAGCAAGAAGTCTTTGATGGTTCTCTTGCTGGGTAAGAAAGACACTATGTGGGTAAAATGATCCAATTTCTTTATTGTAGAGCTGTGCAGCTGTCTAAGCTGACTCAGATTGGAGATGGAATCCAGCACAGTTACTTAAGACCAGTGTGGGACAGAGGAAAACCAACTACTGCATGCATAATTTATCTCTTTTTCTTTTTTGTGTCCCTTTCTGTGGTTGGATGTTCATGACTTTAAGGGAGTGGTTTTGTCATAACTTGTTGTCTGGCTTATTAAAAGTTATGTTTGAAAGCCACTGGAGAAGTTGCTGGAGAAGTGGGCTTCCTGATTGCTCTTGGTCTTGTACTCAATAGAAAAAGAGATGTCTTCCTTCTGAAATGTTGTGTTTATTATTCAGCAGTTTCCTTTCATATTTTACTGTTGTATAATAATACAGCCCTTAAGCCCAACACATCTTCCTATTTATCTCTATTCTTGACAGCAATTAGAATGTAGAATTAATTATTTGGTCGTGCTGCTTTTTGGTTTCTGTGTGCATGTATTTATAAAGTGTGTCGTGTTTGGCAAAAAAGAAACGACATTTTCCCAGATCAGAAAGAGCATCAGTGAGAAGCAGCAAAGAACTCGAAGACGAAAGTTCTAGGTTCTGCACAAACCGCTGGTACCAGTGTGCATCTAGTGCAGTTTCACTTAATCCCCATGCCCCTCGTGAATCATCTGTAGAACGGAAGCAGTTGTATTGTGACAGAGCTGTGCACAGTACATAAGGGGTTTGGGCTTGCTTCCCTTTCCGTTCTCTTGGAGCAGGTGTTCAGCAGAAGAGACAGAGGGATAATTGATGAAGTAACATCAAGACAGAAGAATGACTAGCAAAGGGCAAAAGTTCATGGGGTTTGATTCTATGTGGTGATCTTTGCTGTGCTCTTTTCTTTCTTTGTTTTGTTTATGATTTTTTTCTGATATACATTGTTTGATGTTTTCTGTCCAGTCCTTCTTTCGTCTGCTGGGGCTAGACATAAGGGGCAGGCAGAGACTGGGAATTTGAAGTTATGTTTGGATTGAACTTGCTAATATCATGTAATAGTTGTTGACAAGTTTGTTGGATCAAAAGTGTCTTCTCTAGCAAGACAAAACAGGATGGGCTGGACCTCTCCAGTGGCAGAATAAGGTGACTTCAGCTTGTCATTGTTCGGAGCTGAAATGATCAGAATGGAAGCAGAGATTGCCGTAAGTGGACAGTATAGTGTAGGAAAGACAGAGGATCCTGGAAAGCAAAGATGAGCCATTCCTGATGTTTAAAGTTGGAATGGAGGATTGTGCCTGGAAGGATGCAGAGAAAATAACGGTAGATCAGTATGACAATATAGAAGAAATAACTTTTGGAACAGTCTGAACAAGCAGAATAATGTTTGCCAAGACAACAAAGAAGAGAATTTTAGTAACTAATGTGAGATGAAGCCCTGGACAAAGCTTTAGTTCTGAAGATACTTAGAGAAGAGTTTATCCTAAGGATGCAAGACAAGAAGTATCATTTAGATACAGACATAGCCTGAATGAAGGGATCAAGAGAGAAGTCATTGTCAAAGATGAAATAGTATTTCATATCTGAACGATGGGCGAGAGGGTAATGCCATCCACAGTGATCAAGAAAGGAGGTGGAGAAAAGAAGGTGGGAGAGGTGAGGTCTAAGTTCTGTTCTAGCTGTATTGAGCTAAAGCAGACAGCTACCAAGTGACAAGAGGTGTCAGAAAAGAGAGACTGAGATTTTTTTGTTTAGACATAAATCTGCTCTATTTGAGACCTGTCTCCTTAGGAGCTGAGTTTGTGGATGAAATTCCAAGACATAAGGGAAGGGGCAAAAGATGTAGCTCAGTGGAGCCCTACTAGAAGACAAGGGAGGAATAAGGAACCTCCCAGTGACCTGTGAAGGGATTAGTACAGGGAGGAAGGGAAGCAGGAGAGGGTAGAGTCATGGAAGTCAGAAAAGGAGAATGACTGTTTCAAAAGGAGAAGTGCATTTAACTTTTATGAAGAATGCACAAGGGTTATGGATTATGGAAAGTATTAATTTATTTTGACTTTACAATGGTAACAGGTTTTTAGACATTTTAGTGAAAATAGTTTCAGTGGAGTGCAAGGGACAGCTGAAGGGCGTTCAGGCTGAAGTTATGCACAAATTAAAAGTGTAATTTGTTATCAAACAGTTCATAATGTGCTTAGAGGTGAGAGGATAGAATGAGAAGTAAAAGGTCAGAGGTAAATTTCCAAACATAGGAAAGGCTGTCCTGCTGTTCCATCAGAGCAAGAGGAGAAAGGACATGTGAGGTATGGGGTGATGTGAGGCGAGTGGAAAAAGTGGGACAGATGTGTTTTGTATCTATGGTACAAGGAAGAGGGGGGGAGAGCTGTAAGGAAGAGAAAGGGAGTGGGAAGGGAGAATGTGAAATGATTATTATGTTTTCTGGCTTTCTCTTGGAATAAATATTTGCATTCTATTGTGGAGAAAGAAATGGATACAAGAGAAAAGGTTTGAGG
Source organism: Steatornis caripensis (assembly GCA_013398225.1). Taxonomy (NCBI): domain Eukaryota; kingdom Metazoa; phylum Chordata; class Aves; order Caprimulgiformes; family Steatornithidae; genus Steatornis; species Steatornis caripensis. Next base: position 76,418 of record VZSC01015128.1, on the reverse strand, counting down.
AGTGAGTCAAAAGTAGGAGGAAAAAGGGCTGAAATTACAGGTGTGGGTTCAGCTCCACTGGAGGAATGGCACAGCTTAGTAAGCAGGAGGAGAGAGAGAAAAAATGTGCAATAACTTAATTTCCAAATTCGTTTCCTTCTCCACTGCAAATTGTAGGACAGGCAAGGATAAAGTGAAGGAAATTATTTAAGATGAGCATGGGTTCAGGATTGGTGGAGTTGGACCTAGTCATGGGAAGGAGAAGCAAAAACCCTCAAGGGAGGGGAAAAAAAGGGCAAAAAATACTGTGTCAGTGTGAAAGAGGGTGGAGTCCTGGGTATCGGAAATAATGGGATGGAATAATGAGCAACGCTGAGAGAGTAAATTGGTGCCATTCTCAGATTAAAGATTCTTCTGGAGTTGACTGGAGAGAAGGCTGCTGGCAGTTTGTCTTCTCTGACAACCCCGTGCTTGAATTTATGATGTACCTTTGAGCAAGTTCAAAGCCTTTAAGAAGAGAAGCATTTTGGGGAAATCCAGAGAATATTGCCTTTTCTCCAAGAAGAGAGGAAAGTGTGTAGACCATGACTGTGGCAGCAGAATGCTTCTATGCTTTGGTAACTGGTCATATCTATCACATTGCACGATGAACATGTAAGTAGTTTGCTTGCTGGTTTCTAGCTCGGTAGTTCCGTTCTTTGCAGTGCATCATAGGTAGATATGTCCGTGTGGTCTACCACATACAGATACTGACTTGTGTTTCCAGCTTCCAGAGCCGAGACAAGGCCATAGGATTACATTATCATGGACTGGACCCCAGCTAACGTCATACCATGCAGGGTGTATCATCAGAGCTTGAGTGCAGTGCTGCAGTAAACATGGTTGTATGGCTTCTGCTTGTCTTGCAGAACACAGGAAACTTGTTGCTGTGTGCATGCTAGATAGGCATGCTTTATGATATGTCACTTTTTTTTTTTTTCCTGAGAAAGCAGGCCTTGATAATTTTTGAGATGTTATATGAAATGGTTGTCATTCATGATGCAGGCTCCTCAGTGTTTAAGAAGTTAATCGCAGGTTTTCACATTTCTTTAGTAGATCTAAATGGGAAGAGGAGAATGCTGTGAGAAAGAGTTGTTCACTCACGCATGGAGGATTGAGCTGATCCTTTGACTTGGAAGGTTTTATCCATTACCTTGCCTGCCTTTCCCAAGCAACTTTCTGCCTGTCCCTGTATGTTACCAATGTTCGGTCATCCCAACAGCTTATACACATTGTCTTCCAGAGTTACTGAGGAAAAAAAAAAAAAAAAAGGAAAAGGAAAAAAGTCTTCATATTTTCCTTTCAGGATGTCTCAGGATTTTTTGTGCGCTATCGTGAAGTTTTGTGGTTCTAATCTGTATTCATGCTTTTGTTTTATTTTTGGCTTTTTAGAATACTTGGAGAACGTTGGGCAAAAAGAAACTGAATGCATGACAATGGAAAAATATAAGGAGAAATGGGAGAAAAAATGTTTAAGCTCTTGAAATTATGGTGAGCTGTGTGTAGCACTTTGTCCATTCTGTGCTTGGTGTTAGTTTTCTTTAGCTACTCTCATAACTCACAACACAACTGGGTGTGAAAGTTACCAAGCCTTGTAGAGGTACCTGAAAGAGGTAATGCAGCTTTACATATTTTGGGGTTCATCGGAAAAAAATATTCTTGACTGCATCTCTGAAGAAGGGAATGCTACAAGTTTTATTTTGTGGCATTTGTTATTGTTTCCAGCTTTTCAAGATACCTGTCGTTGTTCTGCCTATTTTCCAAGCTCTTTGGCAAATCAAAGCTATTGTAAACCTTTATCACTTTCCTGGAAGGTAAGACTATTCTGAATGTGAGGTTTTGTGTTTGGTTGTGGGGTTTTTTTTTAAATTCCTTCTTATTAAGTAAATATTTGGAAAATTTCTAGAGATGTGTAATGTATGTGTTCAAATGATGTAACATGTGTAAAAGTGGTAGCTTTAAAAAATGGTAAGATATAGTCTGTATTTCAGAGAGCTTACAATGCATTTCAGACAAAGCCATAAGCAGTGTATGTTGTGAAGACAAAAATCAGTCTATGAATGTTGAAAAATTTCGTGCAGGCAGCTATTTTAAGGAGGAATTTGAAGGAGGTAGAGAATAATTAGTTGATGTGGAGGAAGGAGGCATCAAGGCTGATAGTGCAGCACACAGGAAAGTAGTGTACAGAACAGATTTCTAGTGAAAGCAATTTATTTGTAAAAATAAACTCCCTGTTTTGTTAATACTGTCTTACTGTCTTGGAACTGGAAAACGAAACTAATTGTAATTGCCAAACTGCAAAAATAACATAAATATTGAAAGATAAATCTTAATCTTCCTTAACTCTGTTCCCTAAACATGCCCTCTGTTCTCCAAATGCTCAACCATTCCCTTTTTATTAGGCTTCAACCTTATCTGTTCTTTTGAATAGTGGCCTGTTTTGATACTAGGCAAAAAATGAAGAGAAACTAACACATTGTGTATGCAACAACATTTGTCTTTCTTTCATACTACTCGTTCTTCCATATTAGTTCTTTTATGCCCATTTGTTTGTATATTACAGGATCAGAGAATAAATGACATGCAAAATTCTAAGCAGTTTTGACTCTTGTTATGGACTTTCAACCTTAGAGTGAGTCTGTTCTGTCCAGATCCCTCTGAAGTTTGAATTTATTTCGGGAGAAACCTTTGAATGTGGGCTTTTCATGGCAGATTTCTGACGTACTCCGTGCAAACATAGAGTGCCATGAAAACAACACGTAGAACAAGTGCTTTTGTGCTCAAAATCATATATCAAGCTACTTTGAGTAATAATTGAGACAGTGTGTGTATGTCTGGTGGAAGGGTATGAAATGTGATTCATACCTACAGCCCTGCTATCAGTGTGAGGAGAGGCAGAGGGAGCAAGTGAATGTGAAGAAATACTGAGAATAAACAAGTTGACTACTGATAATGTTTGTAGATCACCTCTCATTGGAAAAGGACCCAAAGTGTTGCACCAGCTGTGTGCAGAAATTGATCCATTTGTCACTGAAAGAGGGCAGGAGCATCTTTGGCTGCAGATATGACTGCTGCTGAAGGCCTAATCCTACCTGCACTGGAATTAAATTAAAGAATGCTGAAAACTTTCTGTGTACTGATAGGGTGTAATCCAGTCCTCACTGAAATATGTTATTGCCTAATGATTTGGAAAGGAAAGGAACACCACCTTATTTCTAGATTTCAAAGAGAATACAGGTACATAGAATGTATTTATTTACCAAAAAAAGAAAAAAAAAGGCAAAATGACCAAAGCACATTACCTTTCCCTGTGAGAGGTCGTGGCAGGCTTTACTGACTAGTGCTCTGTTTACCGATTTCCAAAAGATGATGCTCCCATTGGCATCAGATTTTGCTCATTAAAATTAATCGGTGATCAAAGACTGCCATCTTTCAAAATATGTTGTTGGGGTTAATCTTTCTACCAAAGAACAGTTACCCAAACCAAGCTTATGAGAATAGGCCAGTTCTTATTGTAGCAAAAGACCACAGTACTTCATAATATTTTAGCAAATCACCACAAATACAAGTATGGTGCTTTTCTATCATTTTGAAATTACTTAAAAGTAGAATTTGATGTTACTGCTCCAAAAGCTAGTTTGCTTGCTCTTTTACTGTACAGGCATCACCGGCATCATCTTCTTTTCTGCACCTGCTCTGCCAGTGAGGACCATGTGTACTTTACCTAATAGGATATGATACGATATGATAATATCCATTTTGATTTTTTTGGCAGTTTGCTTTTTGTTTCTATTTGTGGAAATGGTCATCCTAGATACTTCATGATTTTACTTGTGCTCTTTTTTTATCCAAGGTGGAAAGGGAAACTAGCTGATGATACAGTAGTAATTGAAGATTATAACTGGCAATTAATTTTCACTACATGGATAGATTTATAACATTAGCAAATCCTCCATGACTAGCCTGCAGCTCTGCCTTTTGTCTGGTGGAACACTGCCTTTAGCCTGAAGCAGTGTTTCGTTGTGCTCACTGGGTTTTGCTGAAAATAAAATCTGCTGTGGCCACCCAGCACCTCAAGAGGTGAATATACAAGTGAGCATCAGAATACCGTAGTGCAAAATAGATTGTGAGTGGTGAGTTTATTGAATGAAATAGTAGCTTAAAGAGGTAGCTTTAAATTGGATTACTATTACATGATTGCAACGCAATCTTTTTCTCTGCAGTTTTTCTATTGTAAAATACAGGCACTGAATTCATACATTCCATCATACATAGAGCTTATGCAATTGGGTAAAAAATACATAGATTTTTCTTTATAACAAATCAAAGTAAATTTGATCATGGTCCATTCTGAATTTGTTGTGTTAGGAAGAACTTCTATCTAGAATGTAAGTAGGGGAGGAAGAATTACCTTAGAGAGTTGATTAATTTAAGTATTACTCCCTGTGCAAAGCAGTCTTGAAGAAGGCTGAAAGCCTAACCGGGAGAGTAGGAGGGAGGTGCATACTACTACTTTTTGTACAGCTTTAATGAAATACTGTATCCCAGTTCTGATGTGCACATCAGGTGTTGGAAAAACTGGAAGGAGTTCAGAAAAATCTACGTTAATTTGAGGTCTGGATAATCAGCTTTAGAATGGAAGATTTAAGAAGCTCAATCTATTTAGTTTATCAACAGACGGTAGAGGCTACCTGATAAGTCTTTAAGTACTTAGAAGGGGTGAAGGTATCTGACAGTTAGACGGTTCTTTGTCAGCTAGATTAAGGGGATTCTCATGGCTGAAAGCTGAAGCTAGATCAGTTCAGACTAGAAATAAGCAGCAGTTTTCTAATGATACAGTTAAATAGGAACAGCTTATCAAGGGATGTAGTAGACTCTGTTGTACAAAATCCTTGCATAAGGGCCTGGTGCTTTCCCAGGAAGGATGCTTTAGCCAGCCAGACAGCTTGAATTTGAAGCTAGAATAATGTTATGAAATTCTATGGCCTATTTTAACAGAAATTCAGTACAGATCGTAAGGAAGATTATTGTTCTTAATTCCTCTCCTCCCTAAAATGTCATACATTTTAAATGCTTCTTTTGTTAAAAGAGAAGTTCATGTGAAAGATGAGGTGATTAAAGCAAAAAGGCAGCTTTCTAGCAGGATGGGTGAGAAGGGACTGTCCTTTAATAGCAGGTAAGAGAGGTAGTAACACTTTCCCTTCTCTCTTATATTCTCCTGGTAATCAAAAATGCAAATACCCCTCCAGTCATTAATTCTAAGCGTAACTTAATCATTTACCAGTATAATTGTTAGCCTTCTTGGAAGCACTGCAGACAGATTGTACCTTCTCACTGTAAGTTCGTGTAAATGACAGCTAGGCCTGAACACCTTCTTTGGCTTTACCTTGTTTGCAAAGCAAAGCAACCTTTGTTAACGTGTTTTTCCTGGTGCTACCTTCTTGTCCATGGATTTATGAGGACATAGCAGGTCAATCTTTATGGTAAGTTAAGAGGCTCTTTAATTTGTAATGAATTGTGTGAGAACTACTCTTTCTTTTGCAAAACCAGGACAAAAAGAGGAGTCTTTTGAAGCACTTGCATCATTTAGTTTGCCTCTTTGTTGTGAAATGGTCACCAGTGTGAGTGAAAGTGTCACCTTTTATCTTGGTTCTGCCCATAGCAAGGCCAATCAATGCTGATTTAAGGTACTGTTGAACTTAGATGAGACATGTTCTGTATGTGGGGTTAAAGGAAGCACCTAACCTACCTACTTTCAGTGAAGATGCACTTTTCAGAGGTTTCCCCAGTGCTGGTCCTGTGACTCTTGTAGGCACTGTGTACAAAAGAAGTGGAAAGCAAATGTGCTGCATCTCAAGTTTATAAAGTCTTCTCCCTCATCTCCTTACCAGTACTGCTGCCTCCATTGCTGCCTTGTAAAAGAAGGCAGCATGAATTGAGGTTCTAAAAAAGAAAATTTGCAACATTGGATTTCTTTTTATGAAGTGTTACGTTTTTGGACTTAAAAACCCAACAAAAACTAAAGAATTTCAGGATTGCAGAATAGGTGGGGTTTTGTTTGTTTGGTTGGTTTTTTCTCCTGCTGGAAGGGCTAAAACAAACTGAATTGAAAGATGAGGTTTTTTCCAAACGTGTGTCAGTGTGTTCCAGAGCCATGTGAATTCTCTGTGCGTCAGCTCCAGCTATTTCTAGTTGGGAATGTACAGGGTCATACATGTCCTGTGCTGTGTTGTTGTAGTAGTAGCATGAGGGGGTCATAAAGGTCCAGGGAATCTGGATCTTTCTCAGTTCCTTGTTGCTGCCTGTGACAAGGTGGCACAGTTTGACAGGTGTCTGATCCGTCAACTCTTAGCTGGGTAGCTACAAAATATTTAGAAGTTTACACTCTGAGTTACCTTTAGTGTGTTAACGTGTGCAGCGAGCTGGACTGAATGTTTGGACTGAGTGTCCCTGTCATGGTCCCCTCTCTGTGTAGATTCCTCTATCCAAGAATTTCACAGATGCTGGATTAGGCCAGGATCTGTCGTTAGGCCAGTGTTCTCTGCAGAATACTAACAGCCACACTAAAATCAAGCAGATGATTGGTTTAGATGTTCCCAGCATCGTTTAATCCATACCTGCGTTCAGGTAAATTGTATTTGAGATCATGGCAAATATAACAACAAAAGATAGTGCCTTACATCAAAGCAAATATTAAAAGGGTAATTTCTAATCTGAAAGCAGGAGTTCAAGAATGAGACTGATACCCTGCAGTAGGGACAGATTCATTAAAGACTGGAGGAAGTGGTCAGATAAAGTTATTCTGCCTGCATGATGTGACTGGCCAAGGCAATGGTTTAATGGGCTGTGTATTAGGCAGATCTATCTCACTATTGCTGTCAGATAAAGATCTTTAAAACATATGGAAACTCCATTGTACTATAGAAGGCTCAACGCTTCACTTCCCTGTGAGGTAGTGTTCCTCATGGCTGTTATTCAAGCTGGAAGTTTAACAGCACCAAAGATTTTATTTCTCATTTCCCTTCTACAGGAACAAGGTACATGTTGAAAAAAACCCATGTTCTATATTGTCATGCCACAATGGTTCAGGAAAGTCATCTTCCAAAAGTTACGCTTGCTTCAGGAGAAACAAGCTGCATAGCTTCAGAGCCTCATATAGCACAGGACAGCACCAAACCATTCTGGGTATTTCTCTGGCTTTTTGTGTCAGTGACGTGCCTATCAAAAGGCAGGGCATCCTGCAATGCATTTCCATCTGATGTCTGTTGATTATGAAGAAGCCCTTCCTCTCTTCCCCACATCCCTTACCAAAATGTCAAGGTGTACTTCCGCAGGAGATAAATGACAGCAGTCACTTAGACCAGAAAAGAGTTCCTGCCCTGAATGGCAGCGGTGTGAAGAACCCCGTTAGCTCTTGCTAAACAGTGTGTCCTTGGTACGGCACATAGGTCAGATGCCAGCTCCAGGAGAGGATTGCTTCCATATCTGTACACATGATTGAGCTCAATCCTCTACTTTCTTATTGCCGCTCACCTGTGGAGAGCGAGCCACACTGACCTAATAGGAGGAAAAAATGTTACTTTTACTATAGCGACTCGCCAGGATGCTACAGGCAGGGTAGGTTCTGCAGTGTGGACTTGGAAGTGTGGGACTGAAACACTTTGTGCTGATGTGAGAGCTTAAGGATGCAGAGAGCTAGCGCACGATCCTCACAGTTGCATCAGACCATCTTTTAAATTGTGTGCCAGCTAAACTAGCAGCAAAGTGTAGTACAAATATACATTTGCAGTCTGAAAAAGATCTAAAGCACACGAAAAAATTAGCAAGAATAAGATGAAGGATGGCACTGCAGCGTTGCTGTATTTGTATGCTGAAAATCTACAGGCAGATTACGGCAGATATCCTAAAAATATATGTATACAAATATTCATATATTTAGAAAATTCTCTGTGATCATGTTTGCTTTTGGGTTTTGAGACTTTTCTTAAATATCCGGTGATTCAAAATTACCCTCTTTCAAGGCATCAGTTGTGTTCCCTCGTCTGATGCTACAACTTTTTTACAGTGTGCTGAGGGCCTTTTGCCTGAATGAAAGGTTTTTTTATTTATGATACGCTAGAGAATATTTGTTTTATTTGGCTACTCATGTTTTAATAATTTGAAAAATTACAAGAAATCAGTACTGTTCTGTATCATTCTCTCTTTTGGATTTCTTATTTTGTTTCAGCTGTCTCTTTTATAGCAACTGGTTTTAGCTGTATAAAGTATATATTATACACTTCTAAGTGGAACTAGTGTTCGGGAGTTGGTCAGTGTGTGTCTGTATTATACAGATGGTATTTTCAGATGATCCTTGCCCATTGTCAGTATTTTAGGTGGACTGTTTCTCTTCCCAGGGATGGCTTCATCAGAATTCTCTCAGTGATGTTGCCGCAAAAGCAACACTTACTAAAGAGCAAAAGCCTGAACCTTGGCTTTGTGGAGATACAGAACTTCCATGTGGATGCTGTTTTGAAAGAACTCTAGTGCTTAAATAGTGTTTGCTGCCAGTGTCTAATATATTGTCTTTTGCAGGTGCTGGGAACAGTTTGCCCTTGTCTGTATTAGCATCCAGACTGTTTTCTGCCCTGATCAGGCGACCTGTAGTTGACATCTGCTGTCAGTTAAAGATTGCTGACGGGCCTTGGTGTGTAGAGATCGTCCCTTGTGGCCTGGGGACAGTGAGTCTGGCTGGACACATGTCACTTTCATTTGGCATTACTGGTTTGTTTTTCTCTGCTTACCACCTCCTTCAGGAGTAACAACAAACAAAGGGAAAGGGGGTTCGGAAGAAAGTCGGATCTCTGATATCCTACTGTAATAAAATGCCTAAAATCTGGAAGGGTTTTTTTTCTGTAAAGGCAAATAAGGTAAACATGATACTTCTGCATGTAAGTGTAGTCTTCTTTTAAGGATATTGTTGGTTTTATTTTGGTTTGACTAATGGCTTACCCTTTCAGAACCAGTGAACGCAGTTTTAATGCTTTGGTTGCACACTTGTCTAGAGCACTTGGCAAACTGCTAATAAATTAAGCCTCTCAAGCTTTCTGTGAAGTGCCGCAGATGGAGAAACAGAAACATGGAGAAGCCAAGTGACTTGCTCCAAACATGTAAGATAAATCTCCAGCTGTGTTACTGAAGTACTTTGGTTAGATGCACCTTCATTTGGAGATTGCATGAGGCTGAAGTGAGTGACAAAAAACCCATTGCTGCATGTAATTGCAGCACATGGCACATTTTCAACAACATTCCCCAAAGATTTGTATCTTGTTGTTTACACAGTGTAGCTAGTTGCATCTGTACAGAGGCTACATCCCCCTTTGCCTGACTTTGAGTAACCATTGATATTTTTATGAAGAGCAGAGTAATGGAGGACCAGGTACATATGTGGGAACTTGGGAGTCTGAGACCAGCCACACCTTACGCTGTGGCTGGCAAGTTAAGTTTTAATTCTTCCTTTGTTTGAGGAGAGAACAACTGCTCTTCTATATCTCTCCAGAGTGTGCCAGTCTGATTGGGCTATCTTACGGAAGAGATTTTTACATCAGAATAGTTGTGCTTTTTTGTTGTTATTTTCTTTTATTGTGTTTCAAAATTTTGCAGTCAAGCGAAGTTAGATACATAGCAAAATCCAAGTCTCTGTCCAGACAGCACTGGCAAACCTTGCCTTGGAGTGAATTATTTATGCAGGAAGAATATCTGTGGACTGCACTCTACTCATCTGTGTATTGAAGCCTCAGAGAGCTTTGAATTGTGGGGTTTTTTTCATCAGAATTTTCTCTTAGATGCAAGCAACTGTCAGAATAGCAACTTGATGCTACTGTAAATGTTCCATAAGTTGAATAAGGCTTGCCTTCACATTAGCGTGTATCGTTTCATTATTTTCTTTTTACGAGCGCAAACTTGACTCGGAGTGCTCCTATGGAGTTAGTTCATTGAGACACATTTTGCAGCAAGGAACTTGCTGTTGTATGTGGTAACTTCTTTCACTTGGTGTTGAGTTGCTGCTGGCATTCTCTGCCATAGGTTTGTTTTTAGAGGGGTTTAAGCAGGTGAAAGGGCACAGAGGGCTAGAGGTGAGAGGAAATTAGCCTGGAGAAGGGTAGGAAAGAGTAGCGGGTGGGGGGGATACTGCACCATGGTGGAGTTCTGGGAGTGTATCTTCTGAAGTTTCCAGGGTTGTGTCCTGGCTAGTAACGTGCCTTCTTGCCTAATTTGCTTTATGTGCAAGTGCTTCAGATATGGCTAATGGGAGTACTATGGGAGCTTGCAAATTGCCAGAATCTGTTTGAAGGAATCAAGAAGTGTGGTAAATGATTAAGTTTTTGCTTGCTTAGAGTGTCCTGAGTTGTGATGGTGTCTGGGCTACTGATGGCTTACAGTTCGCTTAGAATGTGTGTTCAGCATTTTGCACAGCAAAATACAGGGCAAAGTTTTCATTAACAGCAGGATAGCTCCCATTATGAATGATCTTGCTCACCTTACGTATCCGAAAACCTTTCTTAAAAGTTCAAAACGTTGACTATTTTGAAAATGAGAACACATCTTTTTCATTTATGTTTGGAGGTTGTAAAGTCTAAAAGTCTTCTGAATGTAGTTGAAAGCCATGCTGTCAAATCAGTGCGTGTAATTTAACGAGGTCCTCATATCCTTGTATGCAGATGTCATGATGATAATATAGTAATCCAGTCATTAAAATATAAGTTTAGACCTTGATGCGTTTGTTCTGTAATTTTAATACAGTGAAATATGATTCCAGTATGTGAAATAACAGTTGATGATAGAACTGGAAAAAATAGTCCTGTATTATTTGCATAAATTTTTAAATATGTTTTTGCAAAGAAGAAATATTCACATGGGAGGGGAATGCTGTAATTCTTTTTTTGTATAGCGTATCTTTTTGTTGGAGTTTTAGCAGAGATTATTTTATTCACAATTTCAGCAGTGGTTTTGCAGCAAGTTTGACATTTTGTAATACTCTGTTTCCACAGAGGAATACAAGTCCTTGTAAGCTTATTGAAACATGCAGTTGTAAAGTGCTTGTAAATTATCTTGGAATGTAAACAGTGATTGTGAGGCTATCAGTATGTTATTTTAATAGGAATTGGGGTATGTTTTCATAATTAACTGGGCATGAATTATTACTAGTGATTTTTATTGTATTATGATTTCTTTTTCATGACTGCTCCACCCCCGTTTTGGGTTGGGTTTTTTTCCCCCCTCTCCTTTCTTTGACAAGGAGAGTTGTCATCCATTAGTTTCTGGTAGCTACCCTGTTGATAGTGAACCAAAATAAATTAATTGCGAATGGCCAAAGGGCCAGCTTCTGAACTGTAAATGATAGATGGTTGCGACATTGTCCTTGCTGTAGAATGCAACTCTTAGTCTAAATCTTCCCACTTTATGGACATGCAGCTATAGACTAAGATTTTGAATCCATGTTTGGATCTTAGTTATGCCCATGTTTTCCATTGAAATTGTTAATGTATTGCTGTTGAATTTAATAGCTGATGACTTTGGCAGTGTTGTAAAATTCTGCTGGTTCATGAAATGGAAACTGCTTCCACTTAAGTGATAAAGGTATAATTAGCAAGCTCTAATTTGTGTTTATGAAGAGTTTAGGATGATACCTAAACTGGAGTCAGGAGGAAGAAAAACCTCTTTTTTTGTTATTCACTAAAGTGAAACTATATTGAGAAAATGTGGTAATATCACAAGATTTTTAATCGTGAAAGTGATGTTGCAAGTATCCTTCAAGTATTGCAAATACAGGTAATGAGTGATAAAGTTATGAAGTAATATTTCAGACATTAAAGAAACTCATTGAATCAGTAAAGAAATTTATAGGTAAGATATCCAGGCTGCCTTAACTCTATTGTATAGTCATGCCGTAACTATGCATCCTAGTAGCTTGCACAGAGTACGTGCTTCCACATAGTTTGTGATTTTTTTTTTTTTTTTTTTTTTTTGAGAAGTGAA
>VZSC01015128.1:18623-62960 GCA_013398225.1 Steatornis caripensis | reverse complement strand
TTTTTTTTTTTTTTTTTTCAGAAGCTGAATTTTGTTGTGAACTCAGTCTTTTGGAGAAGTAGTAATACCAGTGTTTTTTTCCTGGGTGAAATGTTGTGATAGGAATTACCTGTCGCTTATGCCGTTGTAATTATCACATAAACTTGCAGATGAGATGTTAGTATATGTTAAGATATGTGTAATAATGGATATACTTATTTTCTTGTGTGACGCTTTTCATCAATAAATTTGAAAGTGTTTAATTAGGACTTGCAATGTACCTAATTCCTCCTGATGTACAGGGAAAGACACTAAGAATTCAAGAAATTTGGCGAGAAGTTTTCCCAGTAGGCGATGAAGGAATGCAGGGTTTGACTCCTCCTTTGTCCACTGTCCTGTGTGTCGGATTGCACGGTAATTAGTAACAGTCCTCCAAGGACCCATACTGTTACAGTAAATGGGGGTAATGTTTGCTCCTTGTAATAGTGTGGAGGATATTTTTGTTTAATGGTGTTGGTGAAAAGGTCTCTTAAGTGGTCTCTGTCCATGAATCTTGATGACTTTTTATTGCTTTATGATGCTGGAGTGTACCTAAAATGCATGAGACAAAGCAGTGCATTTTTCTTTCTCTATATCCTTTTTCTTCTGTCTGTTCAAGGAACTATCACTGCTGAAGCCAGTTGTGTGCCAGAGGATTGAGGGTGTCTCTGAAAAGCTGTGTCTTAGTTTCCTTGTCCAAGGAAAGTCCTCTTGTTCCAATGACCCTGCAGTTAGGTAAATCATGGAGTACTAGGAGGCACAGCACACTTGAAAAGCTGAAAAAATGTGGTTTCTAAACGTGAAGAGGGAGTCCTCAAACAGAACTGTTGTGTTGATTTTTTTTTTAACTGTTGCAGAGCTAGCACAACACTGTGATACTGGATGAAATAAACGAATAACTGCTTCGCTACATCCAAATCTTTAGAAATAAGTGGACAACTACTTTGCTACACCCAAATCCTCAGAATAGTATAATGCTGGAAGGAAGATTCCTTCTAAGTAAAGTTGACAGACATCAGGCTGCAGCATAAGAAGTGTTAAGTGGTTCGCTCATGTCAGTGAGCTGTTAGGTGGGTGGGATTAATCTGGGAAGCTGGGTGCTGGTGAAAGCATCACTTCTGGGACCAGATCGTGTCAGAAAATGTAGTTGCTGACCTTTTCATATGTTTGTGCTGAGAACCTGAGACAGTCACTGAGCAGACCCATTTTCAGCAGCTTGCTTTAATCTTGGTGCAGTTTTCTTTCTGCTTGTTCCTAGGATCTTCTTAGCTCCCCAGTAAAAATGGCTGAGCCCTTCATATCGTAACCTCAGTCAGGCGTCAGCAACAATGAAGCTGCAGTGTACCCACTGTGAGAAAACTGGATTCACGGGGCTGCATTGAGAAGCAGGCTTGCTACCTGTATGGTCAAATGGCTGTTAAACATTCTTACTTTTCCAGTCAGTGTAGCACATCTCAAGATCTGAATCACCTGGCTGATTCTTGATTACAAGCAGTTGTCTTCCTTTAAAAAGAAAGTCTTCTCGATCTTCAGAAATGCTCCTTGTGGTATTTGAGTTACCCCCTGAAGTACTAGCCAAGTACTAGTAAGTCATTGCTGCTGCCAAATAGTGGAAAGTGAGGTAACATTGTGAAGAAGAGAGAGATGGAAAGAACCTTGTAGTAGTCATATACTTAAGATTAAAATTAGGAAAAACAGTTATCTGCTGTATTTTAAGTAGTTTATTCCCCAAAACCCACCTTTTTCTCTTGTCCAGGAAACAAGGAATCAAACAAAACAACTCCATATACTTAAGATTAAAATTAGGAAAAACAGTTATCTGCTGTATTTTAAGTAGTTTATTCCCCAAAACCCACCTTTTTCTCTTGTCCAGGAAACAAGGAATCAAACAAAACAACTCCATATACTTAAGATTAAAATTAGGAAAAACAGTTATCTGCTGTATTTTAAGTAGTTTATTCCCCAAAACCCACCTTTTTCTCTTGTCCAGGAAACAAGGAATCAAACAAAACAACTCCATATACTTAAGATTAAAATTAGGAAAAACAGTTATCTGCTGTATTTTAAGTAGTTTATTCCCCAAAACCCACCTTTTTCTCTTGTCCAGGAAACAAGGAATCAAACAAAACAACTCCATATACTTAAGATTAAAATTAGGAAAAACAGTTATCTGCTGTATTTTAAGTAGTTTATTCCCCAAAACCCACCTTTTTCTCTTGTCCAGGAAACAAGGAATCAAACAAAACAACTCCATATACTTAAGATTAAAATTAGGAAAAACAGTTATCTGCTGTATTTTAAGTAGTTTATTCCCCAAAACCCACCTTTTTCTCTTGTCCAGGAAACAAGGAATCAAACAAAACAACTCCATATACTTAAGATTAAAATTAGGAAAAACAGTTATCTGCTGTATTTTAAGTAGTTTATTCCCCAAAACCCACCTTTTTCTCTTGTCCAGGAAACAAGGAATCAAACAAAACAACTCCAAAGACAACTGAAGCTTTTCAAAGTCTTTTTGAGAATGTGCAAATGAAATTGTTGCATAGATCTTTTCTGTGTTATATAGTGAACATTACATAGGTGCAGGTCAGAATATGGCTTATGCAGTACTCAGTATGGTAGAAATTGAAATAGAACAATAACGTGATTGAACTACTAAACTACTTCTTTCTTTCTTTGAAAGGAAAGGCCCCCATTAATAGCTTTTATTGTATTAGTGTTTATGCCTTTGAGTGACAATATTAAACTGGTGATTTGTATTATGAGTAGGTACTGTGCAGCATAACAAGTGCAGAAGTTTTTTTTTTTACGTACACGAGTAACACATGTGTCTTTCATTGCTTTTTAATTTCTTTCTTTTGCTGTTTCAGTACTACTACTATATGGGCAGGTTTCTTTAAATTCACTCTAATTTTTTTTTAAGTCTTCAGAACTGAAATATCCTCTCTTCCAGAGGGGAAATATGATTTCTTTTGCTCATTCTTTCGTTGGTAAAAACTCTTCAAGTTTCTTAAGGCCTTTTTGCCTGACATAGCAACAACAAAATTTTCATTTTTCTCTCATCTGATACCAGTGAATCTTGTGAGTGTGTCTTGGTAGCAGAATTTGCTCCTTTACGGGGTGATTGCTTTAACCACAGAGCTTTATTTTGAGGCTTAAAATTGTGGTTGATCCTGTACCTGTGATGTACTGTAACTTTGTTAGTAGCGCCCCTGGAAGATGGAGGGAGAGGTAAGGAAGGGAACACCTGTGAATGCGGTGTGTACATATGCTTTAGGATGTTCGTATTGAAGATTTGATGGACACTCCAGTAGCATATGGACTTGCACTGACCTGAGCCCTTTGTGACCCTGTTCTTCTCCAAGGGTTGTGTCTGTTGGACATAAGAACACTCCCTGAGGTGCGCAGCAGGCTCTTGGCATGGACTAAGTTAGTGTAGGAAAACTGTGCTTGTATCTCCTGGAATAAGGAAGAGGCTACTGTACCCGTATGAAGTGCTGCATTGCCAGACTAGTTTGGCTGTATTTAATGTGTTTAACCAGTAGGAGCATATTCCTATCCTGGAAAATGTTTGTGGTGTGCATGTAACTGTACTATATAAATCTCAGTGTAAGAGCTGATGATGGATGTATGCTTTTTTAGACAGTAAAAATATTTGACTGATTGCAAGGATAATTATTCCCTTGAGAGCGTAATTCTTAAAAACGAGAGAGCTGTTTTCTGGAGTTGTATGTTAGTGGAACTAAAGGCTGCTCTTCATTCTGCAGGGAATATTATCGCCTGTTTTAACTGTTCTATCTAAGTGGCCTTGGGGTACAGTTTTTATATGTTCAGACTTTGGTTAAAAAGTTTCTCATTCATATTTCTGTATTTCTATATCCTGTTATCCATTAATGAACTTTGGCATAAAGTCAAATTTATGAGAAGCGAGTGAGCAGGGAGAGAGTCCTTAAATTAAAAGGTGTTCTTGCCCTTGGCTTTTGTTGAAAGGAGACGTGAAGTAACAAAACAGAAGTACCTTTGGTGATGGACTTGAGAATTGGGAAAAGCCAGGCAATTACTGGGGGGAAAAATAGAAAATTATAGAGGAGGCTGCGGAGAAAGTGCCCTCTAATCTGTTCAGTCAGCTTTTGAATGCAGCACATTGTTTCACTTCTAAAGAGCATATGTGGTGTAAATGTCATGACTGATTAGTTTCAGAGGGTGCTTCTGATTGCTTTGAGATGCAAAGTATTTAGATATTTCGTTATGTTTGACTTTTTTTAGCTATGCTTCCGAAGAGCTGACAGACCCAGAAACTGAAATTGGCTATAGAGCAGGTAAACAGCAAATTCCCTCATAGTATCTTAGGATGTGATTTGCTAAATATTAGCTCCATTTCTATTATAGTGTACCAGTAATGTCCTGGATCTGCCTGTGGTTATGTCTGTTGGCAAACTTACTCTTACAGAAATATCAGCAACTATTTAATGAGCAGTACTCATCGTTAATGATTTACTTTTAAGTAGCAACCTAGTAGTGAAAGATGATATATACTTGCACTTTTACTGAATGTAGTGTCTTTTTCTTAGGTGTACTGAAACAACAGGGGTTTTCCTTATTTGTCATAAAGAAATAGTAACTTGATTGTGAAACTGTACAGAACACTTTGGTAGAGGAGGAACTAAATTTGAGTTTTCTCTGAGTATTCTGATGGCTGAGTTGTGGAGTATAAAGAAATGCTGGCTTTCCTCAGCAGTAATGGATACTCTGACAGCAGTTGAGGCACCCATAACAAAACTTGATGGAATGGGAACAGTATATGAATCCACTCTTCCTGTACATGCACAAGCAATGAGATAATTAGAATTTTTTTGAATTACATAGGTGAGATTAGGGATTTTCTTTTTCTCAATGTTTTTTCCTCACTTATTCAGCATTTTCCCTGCTAGAAAAATTAGAAGAGTACACTCATTAGTCATTTTCTGAGGAGTATTTTCCTGATGATGCTATCTTTATTATAAAAGTTTTATTATAATAACAATAATAATCTTGTTATTAAGAGCTGGGCTAGAAAGCTGCGAAAATCTCATTTTATAGGACTTTTTTAACCCTTAATAACTTACGTTCTTACTCAAAAAAGCAGAATTTCTGTAAGAATGCATAACAAAAGTTTGATAATGTCAACAAAGAAGAATATTTTCTGCAATTATATATGCCACTTGGATATGAAAATGCTCCCTTGAACATTACTAAGAATTCTTTAATAAGTCTTTGCAATAGCATCCCAATTGTCCCACACCGCTTCTAAAACATACTGAAAGTTATCTTATTCATTGCTTCTTCTATAGTCATAGTGAGATCCCAGCCAAAATGAAGGGCCCCATTGTGGCCACAGTGTATGGACAAATAGTAAGAGAATACTGAAAGGCTGCAATCTAAACAGGCAGAGCAGACAAAGAGCATATTATCCTGATTTTAGAGATGGGATACTGAGGCACAGAAAAATCTAATCAGGGTCATGCAAGAATGTTGTTCGGTAGCCAGGAATTAAGCCAGCTCTCCTTCAGTCCAGTTGTACTGCCTTAAACCAGAGTTGCTCATCTGCAGAAGATAATACAGCTTCACAGGCTAGCGTGTGAGTGCCAGTTGTGTCTTGCTGAGTGTTTATGAAGAAAGCACCAGTTGGAGGATTAAAGTCTGTTTCATGGCAGCCTGCACAGAGGAAATAAGAGTGAAGGTTTTTTTCAGTCGTGGGATTTTTCTCCCGAGGACTGGTTGACTGCATAGATAACATTTTTTTGTTGGTGTGCATTGACAAGAAAATGAAAGAAGAAAACCTGCAACGCTTGTGGTATTTCATTAGTAGCACTCTAAATGATGGACTTACGAAAATAAAGTATTACAAATTAATTGTATTTAAAAGATTTCTGGGGTTTTTTTCCTTCACATTCAGTATTAGTCTCTAATATGGCTGTATGCAACATTTCCTTAAAAAAAAATCAGTAAAGATTAGAGAAGTTATTTTCCTTTCAAACTTTATTTTTCAGAGCACTTAATGATCTCAGTGATCAAATATTGAAGTTATGGTTTTAGCAAATGGAGAAAAATAGGGAAAAAACACTTCAGTACTCACCCTGAGCCACTGTAAAAGATAATCTGTAGTACAGACACACTGTTGTGTCATTTACAGATGGGTTATTAATTTATTTTGATTTTAATTTTTTATTTTGACTTCCATAACAGAAAGCTTCAATTATTTGCACCAAGTCCATGTAGAAATCATACTGATTTGAAATCAAGTAATAGCATACCTCCATCATTACTGATTATAGTGAACCCTTAGGATTGCTGTGCTGTGATACAGAAGACAAATTGACAATAGTTTATGCTGTCTTCTCACATCTCTGGTTGNAGAAAGCTTCAATTATTTGCACCAAGTCCATGTAGAAATCATACTGATTTGAAATCAAGTAATAGCATACCTCCATCATTACTGATTATAGTGAACCCTTCGGATTGCTGTGCTGTGATACAGAAGACAAACTGACAATAGTTTATGCTGTCTTCTCACAACTCTGGTTAGCTACAATCAGAAGTGACATTTATGGTGAACTAAGAACTAAATAAATTTCTCTGGTCTCTGGCTGTTCCTCGGCTATCCTAATAACCACGCCAGAGCTCATTTTATTCTCTGAGCTAATTGGCTAGCAATTGTTGACTGAATTTGAACATTTAAAGATAATTGCAAAATTTGTTTTGGAGTAGAGAAAGACCTGCATTTCTCCAGAATGAAAATTCTTGGATTTTTTTGAGAAGGCTTAATTGGTGCCTTGTCAGGAGGAAGTGTCTTATGTACAAGGAACAGGTTCTTGGAGTAGATGTTGCTGCTGGTCTTACTGCAGTAGGCATGCCACTCTCATGTGAGACCGAGTATTTTGAACTGTGTCGGGTTCTTCAGCAGGCTTGGAAAGCTAAAGTCTTTCGTATACAAAGTCAGGAGGGGGTGATAACAATTGCAACTCTCCACCAGTTTCATGTCATGACAGCAAGATTGTACTTGGTGAGTATCTTATGTTATTACTAAGCTGATGTTAAACATGCCCATTCTCAGCCTTCTTTAACTTTTACTTCAGCTGCTGTGATCTGATCACCATCCTCTGGACTAAGCTTTGCTGCACATGTAAGTCTAGCACCAAATGGGATCAAACCAAGTGCTGACCAAGAAGCTCAGCAAGAAAAAAGAGATCAGGCTCGTAACAAAAGGGACAGGGAAGCTTTGTAGCAACCCAGATGTGAAGAGAAGCAGCAGACTACTATGCAGGGTGCGAGTGTTAGCAGTGTTCTTCCAACTAAATCTGCCTTCAGAGAGCAAGATTTAGACAGATCCAAGTTCACCGGTACCAGTCTATAACCTGTGTTAATACAGGCTATGTAGTAAACCATAATGCCTTGTATATAGACAACTTCCTGAAAGAATCATTGTTCTCTGTTACCATAAAGTGGGTATGTTTTCCCATCTGTCAAGCAGGGCTGTATCCTTCAGATTCTGCAGGTTTTGCTTTGAGGAACCTGAAAAGCCTTTTTTCCAGTCCCTCAAACACCATTTGCCTTGTTGGTTGGATTGGTGCCAGTCTTGGCAGTCTTGGAAACCACGTGTGTTTGAATGGATACCAGTACAACAGTAGAGGTATAAACAAGACAGTTTAATCAGAGATAAAAGGGAAGAAGTCTCCTTCCCTGTTAGCATTCTCAGCCAAACTGTTGGTGCCAGACTGTCAAAAATTTAGATCTATGGTAGGAGTATTTGAATGGCCCATCTTTCCAGCAAAATTTTATCTAATTGTCACTGATACTGTGTTTTCACCTTTGTCTCTAGACAGACTAATATATTTGAATTTTCAGGACTCTAATGACTTGCAGAAGTCCAGTATGCTTTTCTGAAACCCATTAGTGTTTCATTCTCCAACAAGGGTTGCTCACTCCACTAAGGAAGGACAGCAGTACCAAGCTATTATTACCCTGTGGCAATCGTCAGCTGTTGTAATGCCAAAGGTGAAAGCTCTGAAGGGGTCCCAGGTACCCTCTGCATAGCCTGAGTGCTTCAATAGCTTAGAAATATAAGAAATACTGAGGGGAAAAAATTAAAAAGACACCATATATTTCAACTAGCATGTGATATCTCCAGATTTCTACATTCCTGCTTCTGCAGGACCAGTATGTTCATGTTGTGTCCTTGCATCTTTAGTGTAATTTGGCTAGGCGTCAGAAAGCTTAACCATCTTATAGCAGAAAATCAAAAGCTGAAACACTGTGTATTTCTGTGAGTTAGTATTGTAGTTAACTCACAGACCTGACATCTCTTCCTGTGTCAAGGTGTGCTCTCCCAGCAGAGTAGCTGTCAGAGCCCACTTGCTGTAGAAGTCTGAGAAAGTATGTATGTGCTGCAACCCTGTAACTATTGCTAAAGGTCAAACATCTAATTCAGGAGAACCATACATCAATCTGAGCTGAAATTTAGTCCCATCATCCATGAAGGATACTACTTGTGCTGACAAGTCTCATTTGCAGCGAGACTTCTCTTGATACATGTTCAAGGAAGAAAGAATTGTTCTGTTGCTGTAGAGTGTTTCATGGAGACTCTCTAGTCGAGGTGCATGACATTCACTTTGAATTATGAGGGAAATGAAGATGATTTCCCGCTATTCCTTCCCTTACACCTGCCTGTGGAAAGTTGAGAAATTAGAAGCCTAATGCAGAGACTGATAATCCTCCTGCACATTCTTTGTCTTTTATATGCACACCTGTATGCAGCCACGTTCACTCTGCAAGGTTTTTCATAGTGATATATGTGAGCATCTAAGAGAAATCCTGTTTCTGCAGGGTAAGAAAGTCTCCTTATCAGAAATTCTTTGCCATGCTCTCCATATTCAGGAGTCTGGGGACAGTTATGCTGTATGTTCTGCAAGTGGGATGTCACCTCTGCTTCTGGATACAGAGTGCATAGTCTGGGTCCTTATAAATGTATCTTTTAATGTTTCCTTGCCCTCAGTAATTTATTTTTTGCTGTCATTTAATAATACTGTTGCTGTCCTGAAGATTTCCAGACATAAGCAAGACAAAATTTGTAGCTGGAAGTGTCATCTTTAATTAGACTGACTGTCGCTGGTAGGGAAAATAGAGACATTTTGGGGCACACATGTCCTTAAAACCCAAAAACCATACCTAAATGTTTACCTGTTGGTCTCATTGAAGATACTGCCTACGTTTACATGACTCTTCTAGCTTGCTTTGAAACACAAGAGCCTATTTCTTCCTGGTATTTTGCTCACCTTGATTTTTGAGGCAAGTTATTTAACCAATATGCGCAAGGTTTGGGGTTTTTTTCTGTTGTTTCTGTCTTTGGAGTTTAATATGTTTTACCATGTAACAGGATTTTCTTCCAGGTATTGACTGTATGAAATTTTATAATAGTAGATTTTGTAAGCAGTTGCTCTAGTTCCTGGAATATGTTGTTATATGTAAAATGAGAGGCAGTTTAAAATCCAGGTTCATGAGGACTATGCTCCTTGAGGTAATTTCTCTGAAGTGTAATCTAATCATTAAAGAGAAACATAAGAACAGTTATAATTTTGTAGGCAGTAGTTTGATGTTACCAGAGTTGTTACAGTTGCCTCACCTTCGTATGTTATGATTACACTTACCTAGTTAAAACTAAATATTGTGTAATTGAATGATGTCCATTTCAATTACAAGCATGGGTTTTATTGCCTGTCACCCCGCTAAACTGTCTTTTGCCCTTGCCTTTCAGCCCTGTTCCACTCTCCAAATTCTTCCATGCAGGCTTGCAAGAGAAGGGCCGGTGCAGAGTGCAGCCACGGCAGTCAATGGTCTTGTGTTTGCTCTAGCTGGTTGTTTCCAGGATCATCCCGTGTCACTCCAGCCCTGGACTGCAGTGGCCCAATTCAAATGTTCGCTAAACTTTATTTTAGCAGCTTTATTGTTTGGTTTTGCACTGTAGTTTGAACTCTGATGATAGCAAATTTAAAAGGAAGTGTTAATCAAAATTCTTGCAACCATCCTAACAGACCTCAGTGGTATATGACTCTCTCTTAATGTGCACTGGTTTCTTAGTAGTGTTACCTACACCCGTCACATCAGAAATGAGGAAGCTCTTTAAGTGAAGGACAGGCAGGAAAGCAAGTGTGTTCTGGAACTGAAAAGGCAGAAGTTAACCTGTCTGGTTACACTGCACAAAATAACTGAAAATTTAAATGGTGAAGTGAGAACCTGGTTTTAAATATTAGTTCAGTTATCTGAAGTGTTAGAAACATAAAGAACTATGCAAACAGATTATATGCTTCTGAATGTTTTTATACAGTACAAATTAATAGATTTGTTTACTGCTATCTTTAACTGAGAGTCAAGTAACATCATTTTTACAAAGCTGCTTTTGGAGCCAAGCGTCTTTAATATTGCACAGATACCTGTGTGACAGATTTCAGCGCAAGCTAGAGAGGCACTGCTGCTCCACAGCAATTTTTGACTGGTCTTCGTCCTGTTGGTCCTCCTGCTCTCCAGTTCTGGCCTCTGCATTTCCTTCCCCTCCCTTACACTAGCGGTAGCGTTCATCAGGTTCTGCAGTGGAGGAGGTCAGGGAATTGAACTGTCAGATAACATTTTCCTCTCTTGTTTTGCCCTTCCTCTTGCTTCTTTGGTCTTGGTTCAGAGTTGTCTTGAATTTGACTCCTTGTGTAATCAGTTAATGGTACAAGCACAAGGGAGGGACAGGAATATGAAGCTTGGAGTCAAAAAGGACCATACCAGTGCCTAACTTTGATCAGTTTAAATTCTTGTGGAACTGCAGCCTGACTTACTGTTGAAACAGAAAATTGCAAAAGAACGTTTATTCTGAGTGTCATACAGTGTTACAGAAAGAAGATTGTTACAGAAGAAATTAAATGCCTTTGCAAACACAAAAGAGTAGCTAAGCACTCTACCAGTTATTCGTTATTGGAAGCTGTACTTTATCTTAGTTGGGTACGGAGTGTGAAGTAAAGACTGTAAGCAGATGAGCTGTCTTCTGCCTGCTCCAGGAGGTAACGGGGCTGTGTGCCTCCATATAAACAAGTTTTAAGAAGTAAGTTTTTCAAGGAGCAAAACTTTACATTAGCTACTGTTTTATCTTCGGGATATCTTAAGATGTGAAAAGCTGAGTTTTCTTGGTGTCGTAGGTGTGTAGCATATTTTCTGGACCTGTGAGTTTGGAGTTTTCTCTTCCAGTGTTCTTGTGATGCATTAACCCTGTAGCCCAGGCAATTCTGGTCCTGTGTTGCCAAATTCTTTTAGACTGGAACGGCAAATAGCCTACTTACATTTCATAAAAATCTTCAGAATTGTGGCAGAAAAGCTTTGTCCCGTTTTCCCATCTTTGTTTCTTTTATATATAGTGTCTTATGCAAAACAGTAATGTCAGTGATGTGTATCTTACTTTGTAGTCCCTTCCAAACAGATTGTTGTTACAAAAGGTATGTAGATACTGTTAATCCACAATACTTATTTAGATTGCTAATTCCCAATTATGAACTGGTTGTTTTTTCTTTTGTTATGGGTCTTCCATTGTCAATACAGTTTCAAAATGCCTAGATCAGGCAGTGTAGTACAAAATCTTTCCAAGTCATTGGGGGGTAGTATTTCCTGTATAAACTATAATTAATGAAAAATTCCCAACATTCTTTAGGATTGCCAGCATACTCATGATTGCTCTAACCTGGGAGACAGCATACCATTCAAACCTACTGGTCTGGTTTAAAGGTGTCATCACCCTGACTCTTTACCACTCTGACACTTGTTAAGTCTATTTGCTGTTTTTTTTCCCAGCATTTTTTTTTCTTTGTCACTGTTGTGTTTCATTTATTATTGCGGTTGTTGAAAAGTCTAGTATTCCTGTTTCCTTCTCATTACTAACTTGATTCTTTAGCATGCAGAATCTTCGGTTCCTTGTATTAACACCCAAAAGATGTCAGTCAGGACTTAGGACAATTGTGTTTGGCCCTATGTTAGTTCTGTCCTGAATATTTTAATTTTACTTTTTCCTCAATTTCACGGTTGCTTCAGCCATGACCTGCATTTTTCCATCAGAAAAGAAATGAGCTTGAGTGTTGTTAGTTTGTGGCACTGACCCTGAAGTTAGCCATGATTTGAGCAGGAGCTTGGAGTGTACATGACAGCTAGCAATCTCTTTCAGCTTAAATTATTCTTTGATTAATTGCAACTGTTACTCTGGTGTTTTCAGAGGTAAAATGCAGTTTATACTGGCTAACTAATTACTGAAGCAACTTACTGGTTTTTGTGTAGAAAAGGAAAAGTAAAGGAAAATCATACTTCAGGGAGAATAAAGCTGATGTTAAACAGAAAGAGGGTGACATTTATTTCTAAGATAAGACTACCTTGTCTATGAAAGCATGTTTAACTGCTGTCGGAGTAATACCCTGAAGATGTCTTTATATTGTTTCAGTTTCAAGTTTAAATTCAGCATTGAAATTACTTAGTTTTTTAAGTAATCTGGAATGTAAAAGTAATCTAATGCACTGACAGATTTAGTGCGTGTTTTTTTTTTTAATGATGGACAGATTTGTCACTTCTGTGGAACAAGAGGGAAATATCGAGCACATTTCTAGGCACAGAGTTTAAAAATCTGTATCTCCAGAAGCAGGAGAAACCACATGGATTTGGTTTTGTCCGTTGCCATTTTTCCCATTGCGCTTTTTTTTCTTTCTTAGCTTTTCTGTGTTAGTTTTAAACCAGTGTGTCTTGAATAGTCTTTCTCTCTCCCCTCCTCCCTCGCCTTGTCTCTCCTTACACATAAACGTCACTAATATTTCTCAAAGCAGACTTTGTGTGTATATTTAGTGGAGCAACAGATATATGAGAGAATGTTTGAAGTGTGTATAATTTATAGCAAAAGATCATCATTAAAAATTTAATTTCCCATGCAATATTGTGAGGTCTTACTATTCAACAAACTTAATTCTGCAGTGGAAGAATGTTTTAGATTATTTCTAGCTTGTGTTTTATTATGCAGTTGGATGTAAATGATTATGAATTATATAATAATAGAGAAGGAACCTCATATAAGTCATCTGGCTTTGATTGTTACTAAAAATAATTCCTTTGTGTGTGTTATTGGAGAAGATAAAAAGTCGTATGTGACACCTGCATTTTTGTGTTTGTGCCACAGTTTGCAGAAGCCACATTTTCTTTTGTTTCTACAGTATTTGTGTTTTTAACGCACATTTTACCAAGCTGATGTCTTACAAAACTATGTCATATGGCTACAGCTGTCTTTTTATTTGCAAATGTTAGTCATATAAAAACTATAAGCAGAAGTTATATTTATTTTCCAAGCACCATAGCAAAGTATACATAAAGTAGTATTTGGTTTAAGATTTTAATCTAGGAAAGTCATATTTCCTACGGTCAGCATTCACTGTCTCCGATTTCCACGTATCTTGCCTATTTTTCATATGATATGGGACGCTCTCGCATCCTGTTAGTTGAATAGCTTCGTTTTCAAGCAAGGCTTTTGTTGGTGTACAGTATCAACAGACATGGCTGGCCAAAAGATTTCATTTTAGGGGCCGATGATTCAGTACTGCAAGGAGTGGGGTGTGTGTAGATAACACTTCTGCAAAGCGTGCGGGTACTGAAAAATAAGTTATCTGTTGTTTCTTGCCACCAAGAGTCTACTTTGAATCTACTGACAGTATCGTCAGTAAAATGAGATAACTGTGATGGGGGCCATGGACTGTTTCTACTTACCAGACTGGCTGGGCAGCTTGTTCTGTCTCAGACTTGTAGCAATCTGTATTTGCACATGGGGAACAACCTGATCACAGGCTCTGGTAGAGATCACCCTGCCGGCCTCGGGTGAGTAATGCAGACCTCGGTCACTTTGTTTCCCTTTTAGGGAGGACTTGAGTTTTAGAAAAGACAGACCCTTCGCAGTTGCTCTTCTGTCCCTCCCTTTTTTTCTCCTTTTTCTTTTTTTTTTTATTTTGTACTTTGATAATTATTTCAGTACTATTTGATAGTTGCTCACCTTATTTACTTATTATCTGCTGTCTTCTTCAGTGGTCTTGCCTTTTTTCCACAAAGAAGTCTTTCCTGAGCTAACTTTGGAGAGTGCCATTTTCTTCTCTAAAATTAACCTTTCCTGAAACGCTTATCACCATGGCTTCTATGGAGCAGGCAGGGAGGTGTGATTGTAGCCTTTAGAAGCCAGGTTTTTGTTTGGAGAGCCCATTGTCTTGTTTGCTGGGCATCTGAAGTCAGAATTGTCAGATGGCTGTAATCTGATCTAGAAACGATACTGGTGTCCAGAATAACCCTTCAGTCCTGGTCGCTTTTGGTTGGACATGGTAACATTGAACTAGCTTTATTAAAAACAAGGAAACATGTATAAAAAGATAGATAGTTGTTTATATTTTCTGCTTACTTTTTAATTTCAAACTTTCTTTGCTTTCTTGTAAACTCTCTGATCTGGATTGCATTTGTAATATTATTACGCCTAGTAAAGTGTGTCCCCAGTTGGAATTTCTGAGACGGTATTAATGCTTCATACAGTTTTAATGAAAAAGCAATTTATATATACTGTGTGTGTGCTCACAAATCATGAGTTTAATAATGAAAACTGATTTGTGCCAATCTTGTTAATATCGATGAACTAATGGAGTTAGTTGAACCTGTTTGGACTTGATGAATTTTTCTCTCTTACAAACTCCTGCGTAGTGAGGTTTTTAAGGAATCCAGTTTGAAAGATAGTGTTTAATTTAATTTTTTTCAGCTGTTCTGATTCAATAATAACAACTTATTTGTGTAGTGTGATTCCTATTTCTGATTTCCAACCTGTGGTCTTGTGTCCTTGAGATTCTTGGATTAAGTGGACTTTTGACAGGTAGCTAATAACTTCGATTCATATCAAAAGACTCACATTTACAATAGATGCTTGCACCTCTATAAATAGCACCTTGGGCTATTTCTAGGCATCTGCAAAATGAAAAAAATTCCAAAGCGCCACTTCAGGATGTCACTTACTCTGCATCTGTGCATCATTTTGGTGCTGCATTTCTCACAGCAGCGTTTTGGCGTATTCTCATACATGTCTGTGCAGTTTCTTTGCATCTCAACTTCTGCCACCTCAGCATCATAAAAACTCGAATGGTGCTGTTTACCTGTTAGGTGCAGTGCTATTTGCCAGGGTTGTGCAGCAAGCTCACAGGTACCAGCACTTTTCCTTCACTGTCCTGTCTCCTTGACAGTGTCTGGTGAAAACATAGATGATTTTGTGTTCCTGTGAACTAACCTGATTTCTTATTCCATCTATGTCTTTGAATAGATTTCTCCACTATTAATACCTTATGTGTTTTTATAAGTTACTCCCTGCAGCCAGACTTCATAAAAACTCAGACTCAGACCCAGCTGGACTTCATGCGCCTCAGAGCTGGGTATATTTTAAAGGCTGGTATACAGAGTTTTGAAGGATAAATGGACTTAAGGAATTTAAAATGGAAAAAAAACCAAAGTTGTAACTTTTGTGTTTGTAAAGGGCGAAGTCTGTATGTTTTCATAACAAGATTGTCACAGGACCATGCAATCAACAAGGAAAAAAGTGTTTTAAGTTGTTGAGATTTTTTAACCATTTTTGAAATATTTCGTAACTGTAATTAAATGCATGTTTTTGAGCTGAGACTTTGTGTCAGATTATACCTAGGAGAAATACTCCTTTCTGTGGAGTTTACAGTGCTGTTAGTGGAAATCTGTAGGTTCTGAGCAAAAATATCCTTGGCTAAGAATTGCCAATGTAAACTGATCTTTTAAGATCACTGACTTACCGTATTAAAACAAGAAATAAAATAAACAGGCCAGGCATAGTGCCTGCTTAGGGTTTTGTTTGTTTGTTTTACTAGCAGGGAAGATTTGATTTAATCTAACTGTGTAGTTTTGGCTTAATCAGTACTAACACAAACTACGCCAAGAAATTACCAAAGGAGTTTATACCTTACCACTGCCTTTCTTTTAAGTTGAATGTGTTGATTGCATTCTTCTGGCTGTAATGCATTTAAAGGCTTCGTTAGTCTTAAGACAAGCACTGCGAAGGGGTCATGATTGGTTAACCTTTCGACTGGATTTCATAGCCTGGTACGAGCAGTAAGATAGAGAGGGGCTTTTGGTTTTCAGGGGATAAAGGAACGATTCACAGTGTATCAGATTATGAAATACCTGCGGGTCGGTGGTGCTGGTTTGTGCCCAAGGATGCTTGAACCAGCCTGTTTGGATCTACTCGTGGTAACTGCTTGAATTGCTGAGAGGGTTGCCCCGTTCTTCTGTGGGGATTTTGGGGACTGAAGGTGCTTTGCACTTCATCATGCCAAGTACTGACATCATAAGCAGTGATGTTACTTCCACACTGGTAAGGTGGTATGTGGTACAGGCCAGGGCAGAATTACTTATAAAAATAGTTCTAGGGCCAAAATGTTCGCTTTGGTTAAGAACTAGTGAAATAAGCTACTTGCTTGAGTCACTTTTTGAAAGAAATCACTATTTTTAAAGAAAAATACAGCTCATTGGAGAAGTAGGATTTAGTTGTTGATGTTTGTCAGTCATTGCTGCTGTTGCGCATGTTTGTCTTCGCTGAGGGTCTTCTCATTTTTCCTGCTGTTTAAAAACTGCCAGGTTGATATTTCAGTCTGAGTCAGAAGCCGCACTTGCAAGTTCTGTAATAGATTTTTGGATGCTGCTGAATAACACTGGAATGCCATTTTACAACATCTTTAAACAAAGATGTCACTGCCCTCTTCTGAGGGGTAGTGCGATCTGTGCGGCCAGTACTCAGCACGGGGTTACTAATGCAGCACCACCTTCGTTAACAGCCCTGGGTGTGGTGTCATGGTCACATCAAAGTGCGTAAAAGTGACTGGAGTTTCTGCCCTCTAAGCTGAGCTGCAGTGGATGAGTATGTGTGCTTGTTCTTAAGTTATAGCAATGCAGAGTGGAACAGTTTGCCGCATGTTAAAGCTCTGAGGCCTTCAGTAGTAATTTAAGCCCATTTTCCTCTGTGTTTGTAGTGGCTTAAGAATGCATGTATTGCATTATGTGTTTCCGTTGAGAGGGACAAGTGCATGTCATTGTCTGACCATACCCATCTTTTGATTTTTGTGAAATTCCTCATGCCATCACTGAGAAATACGTGACTAACCTAATAACTTTGTCTCTTCCCAGAGTTTTTGCTGGGGAAACAAAGAACAGGGCATTTGAACTAGGAGGGGCATTCGCACAGAACCAGAAATTTCATGTCATGACATCTGGTTCAAAACAGGGACAACATTTCCGACTGTATTTTAAGTTGTAGGATCTTTGAGCTTCGTTACTATAACTAGCTTCTTAAGCAGGAGACTTTCTCTAGCAATCTGTAGTCAAGCTTGGAATATTGTAACATGGAGCATAAGCTGTGCACCATGTTTTCTAAAAGGATCTTTAGGCAGAGATTTTAAAAGACATATTCTTTTACTGCTTCAACAAGTGACCAGTACAGAAATGCTTATTCCACTTGTTGGCAGTGAGTGTTAAGGCAAAGGTGTTTGCTGCCTGTGGTCTGACTCAGACTGAAGGATGAAACTGCAGTATTAGTATAGGACCTGGAAACCTAGAAGAGGGAAAAAAAAATCTCTTTAACATAGTAAGAAGCTCTTACGGAGCAGTGTATAAATTTACTTTGTATAAATTAATATAACAGTAGGGGCCCTGCAGTATTTTCTTTTTTTTTCTTAATATATATTTAAAGCATAATTTCTAATTCTTGTATATATTTTTAACTTTCCCACAGATATGCACTTATTTGGCCATTATCCAGCTCATGATGATTTCTATCTTGTAGTGTGCAATATCTGCAATCAGGTAGTCAAGCCACAGGTTTTCCAGTCACACTGCGGTAAGTGAATGTTTTCTTTCCTGAATTACAGTGCCAAACTGGCGTATGGTTCTCTTAAGAATCATTGCATACGATCATGACAGAGGCATTGCAGATATATTTTCTGGTTATCGTGTGTTCTTTCCACAGAAAATACCAGCAATGCCTTCAAATAAGCGTATTTCCTGTACAGGAAGTTAAATTAGTTGTTCTAAAAGCTGGGCTTTTCAAGTTGAACTTGTTATACTAAATTAACCTATTACAACAAATAAATCCTGTTAGTTAGATACTAGCTAGACTAAAACTATTATGACCTAACATTGAATTGTCTTTTAAGCTGCAAAGGGGCTGTGATAATGATCTACATTAACTAGAAGTTGGATGTTATGGATTGTTTTCTGATGGGATTTATGCATAGGTTTATATAGGGGTTATTTTTGTATTATCATAGGGTTTAATTTTTTACTTAATTGGCATGTTGAGTCACATTTGTTGAGATTCTCTTGAAAAATGTTCATTTGAGAAGCTGCAGAAATGTGCAGATATTTATTTCTCAATTTGACAGCAGCAAGATGACAATTTTATGTTGACTATTTGTAAACAGAACTACTTTAGTTAGACATTTTTGCTATTGATTAACAAGCTACTTTCAAATATTGGAAAAACTTCCTCCCAAAGTCTGGTTTATTTATTACTTATCCAGTGGTTTATTTGTTATTTCTCCAGTGGTTTGTTTCTGAGGTGGATTGCAGAATGTGGCTGGAATTACTAGCTTTGCATGAGGTTCAATCAAATTCAGTTTAATCAAATTAATTTGAAGGTGATTGCATAATAATGAAAGGTAACTAGTACTGAGGATGGAATCAATTAAACACATTAAGAAAAAAAAAAGACCCAGCAAGATTTTCCTTGGCTACATTCAGCAAATAAATGTCACAAATCCTGTGCCTCTTTCAGTCTTCTTGACAGCAAAGCAACTTGGTAAGGGGGAAAATGTAAGTGGGATGAACAGAAAACATAAAAGTTTATTTACTTTTAAAGAGGTATTACCAAAATAGTATCTTGGGTTTGTATGGATGGACTGATAACAGCCAACCAAGAGCAACTGCATTCGTGTTGAAAGGCAGTTGTGCAGTACAACTCACTACTACCTTTGGCCCAGACTGAAATAATTGTGAAAAAATTATAATAGTGGAATATAGCACTTATATGCAATGAATGAGAAAAGATTTGAGAATATTAGTATAGTGGGAGAAGGGCTTACTAATTTAATGGTGGAGGCAGATGCTAATTTCTGTGTTTTAACAAGCCGTCCTGCTATTTTTTTCAAAATTTCTTGCCCTGAGTCATATGTGGATTGTTCCCACCCAGCTTCAGGTATCTCACGGTTCTTTCGGTGACAGAAAAGCTTCTCTGCATATGGTCATAGTTACAGTTGGTACTATAAACATTGAACTGGTGCATTAATAAATGATCAGCTACAGAACAGAAGAACCTGTGTGTAACACCTTGCTGTAGTCTTCCATAGTTGTGCTGTTTCCTTCTGGTTTGGGGAGCAGTATGCAAGTTGGTCCTGTTTTCATGTAGGAGGCATATAGAATGATGTTTCTTCTAGATGAGAGTCAAGTATTCCATGTTAGAAGGAAGTTTTTGAGCTCTCTGGAAGTAACAAGTTACCATCAGTGGTAGTGTGTTGCCTGTAAACTGCAAAGATCCTGTGAGTCACTGTCCTTTGTTCTTTTTCACTTTTCTCCATTACTCCATTACTTATACAATTCTTTTTACTTCATCTTCATTATAGTAATCCTCTTACACTAAACAATTGAGTGTTAAATTCTGAATTGATTTTTTTAAGAGCCTAAGGTCGATAAAGACTTTAAAAAAAAGTAGACTGTATTAAAAGAAATGGGAAATACTGAAAATAATGGACCAAAGGTGTTACATTTTGAAGATTCTACTTAATCTAGTCAGGTTTGTTTCAGGAAAGGGACACTGGAATATTGCTGAAAGGCCTATGGAAGAGCTATAAATGTATAGTTAAAATATTTTGGTTTAGAGAAGAAACAGGAAAGATGATGTACTAAAACCGTATAAAAGAAGTTTTAGAAGAGAGAAGGTTTCTTGGACGTCTTGGGAATTATTGTAAAATAATAATTTATTTCTAAAAAATTAATCTGTTAAAAGCACTACATGTTGTATAAGTGACATGCATCTACTAACATGTAGTTTTGATAGGAAATGAGTAAGATCTAAAGTAGAGCATGGATCTCATGAATTGATCTGTAGTTGCGTTGTCTGGTGAGAAAATGATAAAA
Organism: Steatornis caripensis; assembly: GCA_013398225.1. Lineage (NCBI taxonomy): Eukaryota > Metazoa > Chordata > Aves > Caprimulgiformes > Steatornithidae > Steatornis > Steatornis caripensis. The sequence goes on along the minus strand of VZSC01015128.1, from coordinate 42,680 downwards.
ATCTTGCATTAGAAAACAGATCAACTGAGCTGCTTGTGGCTGCAAAATCTTGTACTGGGTATGTTATGATATCAGTAGTCCATTGAGAAGGGTCTGGAGAAGGCTTTGTTTGAGACATTAGTTCTGGCTGCACTGGCCTCTTTTGTGAAGCAGGAATATTTAACATTTAGTTTTATTACCTGTTGGGCACAATCAGTTTGGTGGGTCGTATCTTGGTTAATTAGTTAGGCCATGCAGCAGGATACCTGTAAATTCAGTGATGCTGAACATGTCTGTCAGTAGACGTTGAGGTATTTTAGACTGACATATTTACCATAAAATGCATTGTTTTACGTGTCCTGAATTGCAGCTTTAAAGTTGTAACAAAGACAATGGAATGAGAAAGCCTTCAAGAGCCAAAAACAGTAGGGGCTTCTAATGCTGTGTCATGGTGAGTCTTTATTGCTACTGACAAGAACTTGTAGAGATCTAGCCCAGAATCTCCTACAAAATGTGGTTTCTTATTAATATCCATATTAAGATCCAGTCCGTATTCTCTCAGTAAGGATTTAGGTCCGTGCCAGACATGTGCATTATGTTTCTCGATTCCCTGCATTGTAACTTGAAGACCTTGGCTTTGGAACAGCACTGGAATGCTTAGTTTAGCGAACACCTCTGTAACACTTCTCTTGAGCCCTTGCTGGCATTTGCCTTTCTCCAGAGCATAAGAAGACCCACTGTTTAGTTTGCCTCTAATTTCAGACATGTGGCAGCCATCCTTTATGGCACTGGGAGGTTGTGAAGATTATAGAGGCAGATGTTGTTATTTAACTTTTAAGGTTTTAATTCCTGGAATATCAAGCAGAAAAAGAGAAAAAATCTGGTTGTGGTTCACGGGTTTTTAATGGGTGGTGATGTGTCATACAACCTTAGACTAGTAGAAATCAGGAAGGTAAAAGAAGAGATCTGGCTAATTAGAGGACTGGCTTGCTGGGCTTGAGAGTCTTTGTAATAAACACAGTGTAAAACTGAGTGTTACCAAGTAGTAGAGCTGTTCTAGCCTCTAAGTCAGAGAAATATTTTTAAGAGTGGTTTCACATCCTTGTATCTGTGGGATAAACATTTATATCCATTTGTGAGGATTAAATCATTCATGTACATGCAGTGTAATCCCAGCTGAAAGGGACACTTGCTGTTATAGGCTGCTTCATAAACTATATAAATCAAACAATTTCTTGAGGTCATTCAGTATTATAGTGCACTTATAGAATAGTATGTCATAACGTCATCAACAACAGAGTTGAAATAGTGTTTGCTTCCGAAGCCAGTTCTTTTGAGTAACTTGATGCAGTGGTACAATACCTTAGATTTTTTTTTTTTAATGCGTGAACATGTAGTTGTATTTATTTCTCCATTAAGTAGATTGAAATGAGAAGTCATTCTACTTATACAGCTTGTAGCGTTTCTAAGCGTACTTGGCATATGGCGAATTTTACTTTTGAGACTTTGTTCTCAAATGCCAACCTCAGTGAAGATACAGAACACCTCTTGGGATGCCAAAAATGTAGTATTTTAGTATCCCTGAAGTACCATAATGTTCTTGCTGTTTGTTTGGGGTTTTTTTCTGCAATATATCTGTTTTCTAGGAGATTTCTAGGGTGGCAGCCTATGCCGAGCTCTGTCCATAGGACTGCTGTTAATTCAAATTCTGTGACAGTCTGTCTGTTACTTGTTAAGATGGGACCTGTACTGTTTCCCAGGAGACATTTCTATTTTTCTTTGGCCCCAGAGAGAGTAAAGCTTCATGTTCTTATACTACATTGTCATTTAGTAGGCTAAAGAGCATCAAATACTGTTCTGGTTATTTTTTTTTAAATGTTCCATACAATAAAAGGCTGGTTAACTTTGTTCTTTTCTTGTTGAAAAGAAAATCTCTCATAAAAAGTAGCCCTGGCACAGTGAAGAACAAGCAGTGTACATATAGAGAGCCTGGCAAAATCTCTCGACTTTTTCTTTTAATATGAGGAAATACATTGATGATGGGAAAGCGTTAAAAGTAAAGTTGGGGAGAAGAGGTGAATTAGCCAAGCTAAATAATGCAGCTTGGTTAAACAGTAACTGCGGTATAACCATCAAAGAAAGTTTCGAAACATACTCTGGAACAGTTTCCAAAGCTGTGAAAGGTATTGTAGTGAACTGAATAGTTAAGTCCCCATTTGATGAAGTCTTAGTGTACAAAGCAAAACAATTTTGCTTCAAGGAGAAATGACCATGATGACCTCTTCTTTTGCTAATTTCTTTATTGGAGGCTCATTGCTATCTATCCTGCCTGTCTCTAGGGTTATTCTAACAGGCTTCTAATTAAGAAGTTGAAATTCTCATTCCTTAAAAAAGAAAAAAACTACACTTGATTTGCATTACTTCTGAGTTGTAAATCCTTGGGTTGACATCCTCATGTCCTCATGAAGGTTGGAAAAGCATATTTCCTTTTTATCCTTCTGTTTGACTGTATAAGCATCATTTAAAAGAAAAACAAGCTAGAAAGTAGTAGAGCACTGAAGACTACAAATACATTATTTTCTGTTCCATATGATTATTTTGCTAATAGAGGTTAAATATTTTGAATTACTCAGACTAGCTATTTTACATTGTAATAGTTGTGCGTTACAATTTAATGAACCACGATTAAAGAACCACGAAAAGGCTGAGCTTACAGTATGTATGAGAATGATTTGCGTTCTTAACACGAGCTGGAACATTACTAGCTGGCATCTTTTTTGCATAAGGATTTTGATACGGGTATCACTGTCACATTTGATGGATTATTCTCAATTTTTGTATTATTTTCAATTACTCAGTGCCTTGTTTTTTATTAAATACAACTGTTTCGGGTTTTGTAAGTGTTAATATTTTATCCATTGCATTTGACCTTTTATCAAGGGGAGTGCTCTTTTGCCCTTCAAGGACAGTGGCATTTTGAGTGGTTCTCCTTCTGTTACTGCAATTTTCTTTTTTCTCAGCCTTGTCAAAACTTGTTATACGATATCATTATTGATTGAATAACTTTCTGGTTGTCACATGGTTAGGTTTCACTGCATAAAAGAATTAAAATAATGAAAATGACTCTCATCCCTTGTGCTTTTTGTTAAATATGGAAACAGTAGCAACTGGACTGACAAGAATCCCGGTTTTTCTTCTGATGGGAGTAGGGGGAGAAGGAATTGAATGTTTTGTGTGTACCTTATTTGTACACTTTTACTTGTGCAATTGCCTAGGATACACTGGTTTTGTCTGTAACTTCCATTTCCATTACTCTAAATTGGAAACCCCTAGTAGCTGAAAGCATACCAAAAAATTGCTTTAGCTTTACAGTCTTTCTATCAGAAATCTTGTTCTCGAGATTGAAGTATGCCACTGGCATAACACTCTGTCTTCTGTCTGCAATGAAAATCTAAGCTGTAGTTCCTGCAGTAGTACATGCAGATTATGCGGGTCTGTCATGTCGATGTCACTGCAAGTTTTCCAAGCCCAGCTTAATGGTCGCTGGGAAACTGCGGCCACAAGCCATCTTTTGTGCTAGTGGCGTGGAACTTAAATAGTACATCGTTGCATGGACACTCCAGGTAGAGACAATATTACCCCTGAAAAGGCAAAACTAAAACAGCACTTCTTTCGAATTCATCTTTTTTCTCTACGTATTCTTGGAGTGCTGTATATTTGGACTGTCAGCAGTTCTTGAGACTCTGAATAGGTACAGAAATGCAAAATCTTTGTTTACTCCTTGCAGAGACCAGGTCTGTATCCTAACTGCTGATAGACTCTGGCCAGATTCAAAAAAGTACTTAGATGCATAAAAGATAATCAGTTGACATTTTAATACTTGATTCAAATGAAGCAATAAATAAAAATCCTTCTTAGCTGCTCGTATGTGTGAGAGTGTTGGTCACATCAGTATTGACTACTGCGCTCATCCAGGACTGCAAACAGCTTGGTTTTTTTGTATGTGCCCTCGAGAGAGTTCAATGAAAGATACATTGACAAGGCAGTGTTCATTCAAGAAAAACAGAAAATCTTGCCTTCTCTGTAATTACTTGTCTAGGAAGCAAGAGATTTGGATTTAGTAGCCTTACCACCTAGGAGCTATTCTCTCATCTTCCACCTCCTGGAAGAAGAAAATGTCCTAACTAGCAGGGATACCATAACCCAGGCTAAAACAAGACTAAAGGCATGCTTTTTTGCCTTGGAGATGTATCAGACAAAGTAAACCCGTATGTAAAGAGTAACACCCAGATCCAAGCGAATGGACTGTGATAGGGACTGAAAAATGTGCAGCTGATGCTCAGAGCAATAGCAAACGTAACATGTCTTCGCCTTGCCAGGTTGCTGAGATCTGCTCGAGGCTGGAAGGAGTTTGTTGTGTTTTCTTTTCTTAGTCTAGCATGTGAATTAAAAGTGGAGCTGCGTTCAGACCTGCTGACCTGCTTGCTTAGAAACAAGTAGCACAATATTTGGTAGAATTGGGGTTTTTTTAATATTTTCTACTGTCTTAAACTGTTTTCTTCTTTGTTGTTACTTAGTCATCATCACTGACAGAGCCTAACAGAAGTTCAGATGTAGAAGTAGAGATGGTATATAGAGAGTTACAAGGTAATGAGTAGCGTAAGTAGGAAGCCGAGAACTTCCCATAGGTAACTTCTGCACTTCAAAAATTCACCCTAGGTTGATGTGTCAATAATTGAAAATTTCTTCTTTCAAAAGATTGTTTGAATGAGAAAGCAGGAACAGTTTGGCAGCGTTGAATCTCAAAGGACTGTGCATTGGGGAGCAGTGAGTATTCAAGGGAAGAAAACATTCAGCAGTGAACAGAATGCTACACGTTTGCAGTTGCTATTAAACATAGTATCCTTCTCCCCACTCTTCTTACCTATTTCTAGACCTGTGTGTGAAATTGAAAAGTCTGGAAGTAAAACATTGATTAATTGTCTTTTCCCTAATTTTTTCTATTAAATTGTGTCTTTACAGTGCCTTGACTGTGCTGTAATTTTACAATGCCGATCGTACATGAATCAACATAGGAAGTAGATTAAGAGAGTAATGGGCTTTTCAGTGCGCTACAAGTGTGTTGTTGTAGTTTACGCATAATTCATGTCATTATAAATTTGCTTACGTCTTTCGCGTAGGGTGTTCATTGATAGTATTTGATTAATGAACCCTTTTGTATTTTTTTACTTCATATAAATTGTGATAAATGATGCAGTGCATACTTGAACCGGGTGGTGTTGTCATGGCATTGATGGGAGATACACATCACTTGTAATTTCTTTCAGTCAAGATTTTAATAGAGATGTAGTTTTAAATAGTGACCAATAAGGATTTCTTTTAAGGAGTGTCCATTAATAGAACTCAGCTGTTGAAGGTTGACTGTAGCATTAGGCTTAAGTTTAATCTCCTACATACTATAATTTCAAGGGCTGCGTTTAGTGCATCATTCTTCCAGCTGCTTTGCTGGTGGAAGGATGGGGATTGTGATAGCAGGGGAGAAGGGACAGGTATAGTGAAAATTTTCCATCATAACCTACAAAAATCTAGCAAAATTAAAAATATGAGCATTTGGCTTGAAGTTTTCCGTAGCATGTCTTACTTGGTCTGAATAAGGTGGATGTCTTTTATCTTAGGGAAGGAATGTTTTTAAAAATATTTTTAAAATTACTTCATGGTCCTATTCCTATATAAAATCCAAAACAGAGTTAAGAGATTTTTGAATTTACTCTTTGGAAGTGTTTTGGTGAGTAAAAGACAAGCAAGAACAAAGCATTTTTTGTATTAAATTGTGATGCTCTGTAAATTAAAAGGAAATTTGAAGTGAAATCTGAATTTGCCAAAGGCCCAAATAAGAAGTCGTTGTTTCTTCACTGTATTCAAAGGTACGGAAGTGTTAAGAGCAAGTTTCTTCTCTCTGTTGTCTCTTTATTTATCCTACATGTGATCAGACAAGGAAGATGGGGTGCGGTTATTTTTGGTAGTACGCTGTTTTAGTCTGTGTGTGTTAGAGAATGTAATTAACATTTGGATTAGTCGCTACCAAATATTATAAGTTCCATTGCAAGTCTGTAGAAGTCTTGTCTGCATATAGCCTTGCTCATTGGCTGTGCCTTTCAGCACTTGTCTAAACGTTGCGGGTTTAGTTAATGTTCTGACTGTTGCAATTTCTAGCATGTTATCATTTAGCAATTTCTTGCAAGGCATATTACAAGTTCAAGAATTTCTTACTCTCCTTGTACTAAAGTTTTTACTATAAACTGACTCAGAAAGTTGAATCTTGTCCATTGACTATTGGCTTTTCCCAAACGAAACAGCAGCAATTTTGGGGTGGTGTCTTCTCTAGCAGCTGAACGTTTCCTGTGCCATGAGTTGTGGTTGCTGAGTCTGCATGTGAGGTGGCAGGTGGGGCTGGAGGTGCAACTCATCTTGTGCGTTCAGGGTTCCCTTCAGAGTTGGAGAACCAGGCCTGGGAGGAGGTTGAATGACCCCAGAATATACCTCTGGCCTTCGCAGCTACCAGGATTAGACTACTTTGTTATGTACAATGGTGAGTGGAAAGGAAACTGGAATGGCAGTTTGTTGCTTTCCAGAAGTACCACTTCTGATAGTCTGAAATACTGCTTTCCAACGGTGTTTCCCTTTGCCTTTCCTAACATCTACAGGCCACTTGGGGTGCACTGGGGAAGACAAAAGTCCCTTGACGTGCAGGAGGTTGATAGGGTAGTCATATGTCCTTTTTCATAGAGGTGCAATGGAGGGCAATTGAAATGAATACCCAGCTGTACTTTGAAAGCTTTATGTTTTTTTCAAGTTGGAAGTAGTTACATTAAATGCCTTTCATGAAGAAATAATTTTTTATTTGGTGTTTAAAAAAACCCTTATTTTTTAGTAGAGGGAAATCTCAGCTGTGATCAACTTGCTAGTACAAGGCTTGCAAATCTACTTCAGATGCTTTTCCCACAACTTTCAGTAATAATATTGATCCCAAATTTTGTATACCTTCTTAATTTTTAAAATATTTCTTCTTGTTTATTTTAATATTATTTTTTCTTCTGGTGTGCAAGCATGTTTGTCATAGCTCCCTGTTTAAAATCTAGTGACTTCTGTCTATTTGATTGTAATAGTAGTACGCAACCTCTTGGTACCTGACTAGTGCCAAATCTATTCAAAACATTTTATTTGCCTGTGTAAAATACCATACTTAAAATTCTTGTCATTTCAAATATAGCTGAAGCAACTTGTGTTCCCCATTTCGCAGTCCTGTACTGGTTCATGTAATTATCTTAATAGCTTATTGTTGTTCTATTTAACTGGTGATATTAATGTAATAATTGTCATATTAAAATCTAAAATATTGAATTAGGCCTTGTTCTAAAATACATTTTATTATTACAGATAGGTTAGATGTGCTGGAGGCTTCTGTTTTCAAAATAAAAAATTTTGCATTCATCTAGATGGCTTAATGAAATTATGTTCTATAAGATATAATGAAAGAACTGTTTAAAATTTGTTAGACAAATGATGATGGGCAACTCATTCACCTCACTACATGTATATTTTGATTTCTGATTCTATTTCAAATACTTGATTTAGCTTCCTGCACCAAAACCTACCTATTGTTGAGATGCTTAAATAACGTTTAGGAAACTTGCCTCATTAGCATTTTATGTTTGTGAGACTAGTTGTGCTGTTAACCAGGAACATTTTCTTTGACTAGTGTTCTGGGAAATAACAGATTTTTTTTTTCCCCCCCTTTTTTGGACAGACTTCTTGTTTCTGCAAAACAATCTTTTATCATGCCTAGCATCTGCTCTGCAATTAGTGAAGTATAACTAATACCATACTTACATAAAATATCAAGCATTGCATATGAGAAATCTGTTTAAGGCAAGCATAACTGTATCATTATTTGATACACCTGCTTTCAATTTATTCCCTGTGTTGTATAAGGTATTCTTTTCATGAGTTGTGCATTACTAATTGTGTAACTAGAGAATTTTATTTTTTTAAAAAATCTAGTTTGAGGTTTGAGATTGGTAATTGGAAAATTGTTTCATTTTTTAATTCAGTTTGTTAGAAGAAGGGTTGACAGAGAAGAGTCTCACCTCTGGTGCTGCTTTCACCTCAAAATATTGAAGCAGAAATACATCTCTGCAAGCTGAAACATGGAGCAGTAATTGGCCAACAATACTGAAAAGGTCTACAATGATTATAGGTGTTTCAGATTGCTTTAGTGTGTGTTTGATGGTGATGGGATTGCGTGAACTCTGGAGACCAGTGCATCCCCATCTGTACTTCAAGTTTTCTCAAATGAGTCTGAAGAAGTGTTTCTCATTCTGTGACTCTAAGTAGATTAAAACTGTAAGGTATGAGTAAAAATAATGCTTTTGAATTTGACTAGGACAACAAAGGATTAGTTTGCTGTTTAAATAAGTCTTTTTGTCACTGTCTAATGCTAGATGCATTTAGTGGGAATGCTGAAATGAGCAGTAAAGCTTTTCACCATTTTTGCATTGGCAGGAAAGGCATAGTCAGGATCAGACAGTTAAGTCTGTGGAGAAGACCACACTGCAGGACTGCACGTTTACTAAGATGAGTATAGAAATAGTGCAGCAAAAAATTGAACCTTGAAAAGAAAAGTCTGGTGTTTGTCATTGTGCTGCTGAACAATTTTGTTCACCCAGTGTTTTTTTTACCTTAATGGAAATTTGAGCTATGTAATCCTGTGGAAACTTAGCTATACACTGTGTGAAGAAATGCCCCTTTTTTTGGTTTGTTTTTTGAACCAGCAATGAGCAATCATTTCCTGTCCACCTTCATAATAAATGTGCATCATAACCCTCCTCTGTCACCACTCATCCAGTTTGACAAGTCCACGTCTGTCTAATTGTCGCTCTTGTAGAGACTCTCCACGTTTTTCCTATGTATTTTTGTATCTTGCCCAACTCTTCTAAACCATTTTTGAAAGGAGGGAAGCAGTGGTATGATGTGCTGTATTCCTTGCCTAACATTTGGTTTGCTTCTGTGACCACTACAGATCACTGAGATTATAATTTCATAGAACTGTTACAAGACCTGTGTCTCATTACTGTGTAATAATAATTCAGAGACCATCATTTTGTATATAAAGTTAAGATTGTTTTCTTCTTCCCTGTCACCTTACATTTCTCTACATTGCATTTCATTTACTATTTTATTATACTATTCAGTAATGTTAGGCCTTTTTGCAATCTGTTGATTTTAGTCTTTAGGACTCTGAGTAATTATATACCAAAGATCTTGTTCTCTCACTGACCACCTTCTTTTTTGGATCATTTTGGAATGTGCTGAATAGTTCAGGCCCTAATGCAGGCTCTTGCTGCATGCCACTGCTGAAATTCTTTCTTTGAGGACCATTTTTACCTTCTTTTCATTGCCCTGTAAGTAGTTTCTTAGCCTTTGGGTGGGGGTTGGAACCCTTCTTCCTATCTCACAGAAGCTGTCTTTCCTTTAAGAAACGTGAATGCGTGGCCTCGTTTCACTTGGAAATTTAAGTTGACTGTGTCATTTGGGTTTCCATTGTCCACATGTCCCTTTAAGCCTTCCAGGACATTTGTGACTCATAAAGAGTCTTTCATGAAACTACACTGACTTTTCCCCATTTCGTCATATTTATCCATATGTACACTAACTTGGTTCCTTCTTACAGCTTCTACCCCTCTGGCTTGGATACATTGCAGACTTGCTACTCTCTGTTTCTTTGCACTCCCCCAGATGTTGATGTTGCCTTCTCATCTTCAAGTACAAGGTTGTTTTCAGTGAGAGGCTTTGCTTGCTTGTTAATAGCTCAGTAACTGCATCTGTGGCTTCTGGGAGCTCCTGGATGAATATAGATGGTCTGGCTCTGTCAAGCCACTTTGCAGCCTGTTCTACCACTGCTTCAGTTGGAGATGGGATATCTTGGTCCTTTGGAGCTTCTGGATCGTGAAGGTCATTTTGGTCAGGACTAGAAAAGAAGCAGAGTTTTATGTATGCATATGTGTCTGTATGTGCATGTGCATTTCCGTATATGTACGTATGTATTGGCTGATCAGTCCATTGCATCCTGAATGCAATTGTAGCCTTAATTCTGGAATTAAGGCTACTAGGGAGTGGTTTATTGCCACTTCCTGCATAGATGCATTTTGAAAAAACGGGGGTTTTTTTCCTAAATCTTGGTGAAGAAGAAACACACAGGTTTTTCACATTAAGTAGATAGCTAATTTTTTTCCCATTTTCTTACCAAAATAAATTTCTTGCCCATAGAGGTGAAGTGTTGCACGTGGCCTGAGGTAGAATCTTGGGTTTAGGAGACTGAAGAAAAAACAGAAGAAATTAAGGTCTAGGTCTGCAAAATGATTTCTGATCCTTTAGCCACTAGTGTGGAGATCAGAACAGTTAATGTCCAATGTGGGACATCCTCTTTACCCTTTTCTTCCCTAATCTGAGGGGAGTTGAATCAAGAACACCTTAAGCAGGCTAAGTGATGCCAATGGGTATTTGTAATCACTCACATGGACTGTGTTCTCCTTTCCATAAAGAAATGCTGACGGGAACTGGGATATCTCATCTGCCAGGGAGTGGTGGAACAACTCTAGTCGCGAGGCTTTGTTGCCTTCTTCTCCAGTTGCATGTTTTATATGGAAAAGGAATGGAAAGGATTGAGAGAGGCTCGTAATTACCTGCAGGCTGAGGGACTGGGTGCTTCTTCTGCTGGAAGACACAAGTTCAAGTCCACACTGGTTTCTTCTCTCCTATTAATGTTTTTATTTTGCATAAAATAATTAAGTAGGTGTTGAACAGAGTAAGAGACAGAGTTAATCCCTAACTTTGACAAGTAAGATACTCACTTGGGATCCAGTCTGTGGTTCAGGAAATGTATTTATAAAAGGTTGAAATAATTTCAATGGGAGGGAGGGAGAGCAAACCCCCTCAACACCCTTCACAATACTTTGTCCTCATAGTCAGAGCCCTCTTCTGCAGAGGGGAAGATTTGGGTTCAGATTGATTACAGAAAGGTGAAGCTGAGCACTTTAATCAGGGAAGTAGTCATCTAACTGGAGTTCACCACCTTTCTCTTATTTAGAGACTTAACACTTAAATGGCTTTTTAATTAAAAAATATTTATAAATTTTTAGTAATTTATCAGTTAGAATTTTAAAAACAAATCCACTCTTTGAACTAAGCCAAAGTAACGGGTCATAAAAGAGGAATAAAGCCAATCACAGAATTGTCAGAGAATTGTAAATTGGTATTTGGGGGGGAAAAAGCCACAACAATATCAGCTGCTGTGTTTGTTGCATCAGTGATAACTACTGATGTGTCCTGGATATAAACAATCCTGAGGACAGTCACAATGCTCAGACAGCAGTTACCAGCAGTGGGTTGGATGACAAAGCCTGAGCGTTCCCTTATGGCTTGTCAGTCTCATTGCTGCACAGCTCATGTCCAGTTGTTCTGGCGGCTGGGGAGACCTATGGCCTGTACATGCACTGAGTTAAATATTCCCTAACATGTGGCATGATAATACCTCAGGTACCCTGTAACATTTGCCCTATATTGCAGTCAGGGTGTTTTTTCTTGCAAAGAGGTAAAAGAGTGGGATGGACGGACGGGACACACACGACAAAACTAAAAAACCAACCCTTTATATTTTCCCATAAGAGCAGAAGGAGGATGTGCCCAAGGATATTACAGGTAACCCCAGTAGCATAGCTCATACTTCTTAGCTTGGAGTCCTAGGAGTCATGAAAACTTCATCTAGTGTCCGTTTGTCAACTTGGGAAGAACTGGAATATTTGGGGCTTTGTTCCCTTCCGTGGCCCAGGTCCCTACTGCTCCGTAAGCCTTATCTGGCAGACTGAGAATAAACCAGATCAAAATTAGTCTGTCTTTGCAATGAAAGGTCTACAGCAATGGTGCAGCGAGGAATACACTTAGCAGGGGGTTTTTAAGCGAACTAGGAAGAGAGGCAGGTCAGGATGTTTTCATACCCAGTCCATGTTATGGACACAGCTTTCACTCTAGTTTATTTTTATAAACTAGAAAAACAAAACCGCAAATACTGGACTACCATGTCTCACATGTTAGTTTTGAGATCACTACACTACCTATTCAGTCATTCCCCAATTTTGGAGTTCTTGGAAACAGTCAGTTGAAAAGATTTTATCTTACAGTTAGCGTGGGTCAAGTGAAGATCCTGCCTGTGCATGCTCTGAGGTTGTTCCTCTTTGACACTTTGTGCTGCTTTTATCTGCGTGCTTTCTTGCCTTCTGATTGCAATTTCTCTCTTAGCGCTCGCAGTGAACGGTTGTAGAAAGACGTAAGGGAACAAAGCTGAATTGTTGCTTCTGCCCTAATTTGAGGATGCCCAGTTGTCTTGAACCTATGAGTGGCCTGTTCACTCTTTGTGTGGTGAAAAGTCAAAATATAAAGGCAGATTTTGGAAATGCAGGCGGGAAAAGGTGAAGTGCCTTTCTCTGTTGCATTTCTGAGACCTGCGTCAGCGAAACCTGGCAAAGTTGGCTTCAGTCTCTTCTGCTTTGCTTTCAGCTGCAGAGAGGTATTCGAGTTACTCAGTAGCCCCTGTGCTAGGACAGTTTTATTTCCAGTTGCTTATCTTGTGATGCAGTTATATGAAGGAATAACAAAGTTGTTGCCAGCATTTGCCCCAGAAGGACTGTTGAAGCAGACAACTTGGCTTTAGTTTTGTTTTTTAACTCACAGGTATGGATATGACAATTCTAGCTAGATACTGTCACTGAGATGAAACAAAGTTCAAATAAATGATACATGAAGCTTCAAGTATCATGGTTTCAAAAGACAGCTGTAGAAACAAATATATTCCACTGAACACTTAAAAATTCAGCTAGCTTAATGCAAGACTTTGTTTTAACCATTCATTGAGTTTTTGCTCCATAGTTCCATTTTATAAAACAGAAAGATTGCCAGGATTTAAACTACCTTAGTTTAATGTCATTTTAGTAGAATTGCCTTGTGTCTTGGTTTTGGGGGGTTTTAAGTTTGACGTTTAATATAGGGTTGGATTGATTTTTTTCTTTTATTTTTTTCAAAGCATACATATAACACAAAAAAGAAAACACAGTATAATTGTTTTCTTGAGTGCTTAAGGAAAGTTAGAATATCTATTGGAAAGTTCTGGTTAATGGCAAGAGAATATACATATGCCAGCTGACTCTCTCCAATCAGCGATGCATAATATCAACTGTTAAGCAAGTAAAACAGGTGGTGCTTTTACGTGTTTATGATCTAACAAAACTCTCATCTCTGCTGCTGCATCATGTCACCCCTTTACTTTGCGGCCTTCCCTTCCTTAGCTTTGGCAAATACCAACTGTACTCCATTCAGGTCTATCCAAACAAGATTTTGAGGGATCCATGGCTATTTTCATTTTTTTAAACCTCTTTTATGAGAAAATCTTCTTGAAAAAGTATTACAGCTGCCTTAGTTTCAATTAACGTAATCATCTGAAACTTGTGTGTGTGTCTTTGTAAGCGTCAGCTAACTGAACATCTGACCTGGGCGTTTTATGTCGGTGAAGGAAATGAATGCATAAAGCGTGGCTTCACTCAGCTTTGTAAAGCGTACCTTTGGAGTTACACTGGATGCCAAGGTAGCATTTTCTTTATGGTCTTCTTATTGTTTTCTTGTAAATTTTAGAGCAGTCATTTTGTGTTCTTACGTGACTGTGCAGCATCTGCTTAAAAAAATTAAATTAATGTTAACTTATACAATGTAAGTTGTAAGCTTTTTCATCACGAGAATCTTACTGGACAGCCCAGACAGCAAAGATCTGAAGGTGCTCATTCAAATGCATCTTCTATCTCCTCTAAAACTGCATGTAATATCACTATGGTGTCTTTTTTGATACACACTTGTTTGTGAAGCTGATAGAATTGATGTTTGGTTTACTGCCAGTAGAAAACGTATTAAGTAAGCGTGAGGAGTTGTGACACAGGAAGGGGTTAGACCCTTGCTTCATTAGGAGAGGAAGCTGCTCTCTCCTCAGTGTTTGTGTTGCAAATAGTGCTGGGCTTTTAAAGGCTCTATTTCACTCTCTCTGGCCCTGCCTTTTTTTTTTTTCTTTTAAACTATGATTCTTTTTCTTAGTGCAATTCACATAAGACGTTTACAGCGGATGAGACGGCATCAGTATTGACCTAAGCTGGTTTTACTGGTTAAGCCTTGCCATTCTCATTTTTCAGATACGCTTCACTTCAAAGCTCAGCTTCAGCTGAACCACAGGGGTCAGTCTCAATTGTTTTTTAAAATGTTCCATTTAACGGTTAGTTTGGGGGAGGTCAGTTTGTTCTTAAATAATTCAACCCTCCAAGTTGAAGGAGGACCACAGCTATAACACAGGCATGTTACGTGATGCAGGTATAGCTAGCTTCTTTGAGATCCCCTTGGCTAGCAAGATGTGTGCTGGTCTTCTTTGGGGCTGAGTCTGCAAAGTTTCCACCAAGAATTTCCATGTAAGTTTTCTAAGATTTGATAAAGCTGAGTGGCCACAGTGCTGAACTAGTGCTGTTCTTGCATGCTCAGAGGATAAAGTGTGGTCAATGCAATGTTAGCTGATGCTACTTTTCACACCCTTAGAGACTGCAATGGATGTATTAAGTGTCTGATTCAAATCACCGAAAGATACTTCTGGAAATCTTGAAACATTGTCTATTTTTGTTGTTTAAAAAATAGAGTATACCTAATTGCAAAAGCTAAACTCTGCTTTTTTTACTAAGAACAAGAAGTTTAATTAGATCAGCTGCAAATATGCATAAGGAGTGTTGCTGGGTGAAGCTGTAGTAATTAATAACTTCTTTAAATTGAAGAATGACAGCTGAGTATTGTATAGGAAGCTGTGCTGTGGCTTAAAATACCTTTTGTCTGTTAATTTATCTGTAAAATGGAAGAACGTTGAGATTTTTGAGAATCAATATTATTACAAGAAGTAAGATTTTATCATGTGGGCTTTGCACATATTACCGTGTGGTATGGACATGGAGACCTAGGCTTGCCTGTCTTTAGATGAAAACAGTATACTTACATGTGAGGTAGTCATTCAGTATTAGCTTTACATAAGTGATAGCAAAGGGAATTTTCATATAATTAATTACACTGACATTTAGCGGCTTACTTTTAATTAATACAACGGGAGGAAAGGCTGAGCAGGTTACTTATTTTATTGCGTTATATTTTCACCACAATCTAAGAGTATCTGCTTTACCTTCCCTGCATGCATGCCGTGGTATGCAGTGCCTCCCCCACGCTGTGAGACTCAGCTGGCCTAGCAGCGCCTCTCCCCATTAGTCATCATTGCCTTCCCGAGAACTGTGTGCATGAAAGTAATTCTTGAAAGCAGTTGCTCGTAGTTCATTTTTTCAAAAGATTATTTTGTAATACATTATTGCAGTAGTACCTTCTTGTAAGCATGGACCAAATTTTGGTCACTAAGCACAAGCAGTTTTATGTGGAATAAAAAGGTACGTTGAGAATAAATCACTGCTTCTTTCCTTTAATCTAGTTTCAAAATTGTTTGACTTTTGCCGTTCAAACACAGCTTCCATTCATGTGTTTGGGAAGCTTTTGAAAGCATATGAATGTTAATTTTCCAGTTTTTCTGAAACTTAACATAGTTAACTTCCAGCAATGTCTGCAACTGGCAGCCTAATAAAAATAACTTGCATTCCTAGAAACATTAGATTGTACTGATGGCAAAAATGACTAAACAATTTTAAAATGTAACCCATACTGTTATATTAAAATACATTTTGTCTTAATCGATATTAATCTAAAGTAAAAGATTTAACTGCAGTGATTTTTTAGTAGTGTTTTTATTAATGTGGATTAGCCATTTACAGAAAAGTTCTCATATTGTAGCAGTTTGCTTTTTTAACTTTTAATTGAAATCCATCTGTTCTTACATTATCAAAAGGCTTCCTGATACCTGTTGCTTTCGTGATCTCTCTTTCCTTAATGTGTGGAATATTCATATAGTGTTGCAAGAAATGCAGCAACTCCTTTGCTTGTGGTGCAAATGAACATTTGCATCTTCATGCCTGTGTTACACTGTGTTTCATGTTTTTTCTTTTGATGAGCAACCTAGGTTTTATTTATTCCACTCTGGCTTACTGTTTTTAGTATAGTGAAACTTTGTTTTGATGTAGAACTTAGTTTTAATGTAGTGAGGTTTTTTTTAATTCTCGATTTAATTTAAAAATTTATTTTTAATTAACTAAGAGAGAAACAGTGCAACTGTTATATTTCCAGTTCATCTTTTATTTGAAAACTTTGGGGCAAATTAAAAATGCAAAATGTTTTTTGTTTTAAAGTTTAGGTTCTAGAGACTTTTCGGTGGCAGGATTAGATTTTTTTGTAATGAAATGTATTAGTCTCACAAGTAAGGTACTAACATTATGATAGCGTTGAGTCGAAAGTCTAGCAAGGTGCACTGAGTATAGAAGCATTACAACAAATTCCCTGTGCCTCTGCATTACTTCCTTGATAGTCTTTTATTAGATAGGTGAAAGTCACTGATGAAGTAGGTCTGCAGTGTCCAGTAGGCTCAGCAGCTCTAAGTTACTCTAGTGTTTTGTTCTTGAAAATGAAGCAAGCTGTTTCTTGGTGATGTGCAGAGATAGTGAATTAAAGAGTTTTACTCCTTTTGTATCCAGTTCTTTACAGGCTCCTGATTATGTTTCTCAAAATACTACTGTGTGAAGAGTTAGTTATTCATTCTTACCACATTTGTCATGTCCTCTCTGGTGTATGAAGGCCACAAGTGAAGACAGCTAGGTTAGCTAAGATCAGTGTGGTACAGGTATCAGGCGCTGATGCCAGAATATCAACGCTTGCTTTTGTTTCCCAAAATAACATGGTCATAAAGGGGACAGCAGTCAGTGGTGTTTTGTGGGAATAAACTGTTGAGCCTCGATGGTAAATGTTCATAGATTGGAAGAATACAGGTTGGAGGCTCATCTGTGAGAGCAGCCCCAGGTCATTAGGTGCAACCGTGCTTTTTTCCAGTGAGGACTGATCACCGAGTGACAGACGCGGTCTGTGTAAAATACGTAAGAACCTGTTTCAACAGCAGTAAAACCTTTGGCAGCTTTTAAACGCTATCGTCTCTCCAGGGTGCTTTCTCTGTTGATGACATTGGTGCCCTTTTTATAGCTCTGTGGGCTATCACTGTGCCAGGTAGCTGCTGCTCGTTGGGCATCTAATGGGCACCTGAACGCATCTAAAGGCATGCTGCTGCAGAGAGGGCAGAACCCGGTCCTTTCGTCTCGCCCTTCCTACCCAATCCTGGGATCCTCTTCCTTACCTGCAGTGCTTCTGCTGCTCTTCTTGCCCTGTAGCAGCACTCTTCAACTGGCTATTGAATAATAGGAGAAAGCTGTTTACGATATTCGTGGTTTTGCACCTTTCCTCCCTTTCTTTGGTTAGCTTTCTGCTGGTTTAGGAAGCTAAGCTCGCCCATCAGGGTGGCAGGTGAATGCCAGAGACAGTGCAAAGAAAAAGCAGGGATAATGCGTGGTTCAGAGAGTAGCACTTACAGAGGGAACAGCAGCAGCAATTAATTATTAAGTCAACTCTGCCTGTCTTATCTAAACTACAATCTTAAAAGCATATCTTTTGAAAAGGACACCTGACCTTGAAGATGAAAGGTTTACTGTTTGAATTAATCTTAAAGGGGTATTTTTCTGGGCTACGCCTGTTCGAATTTGGATATTTTTTTTGTAGGTGGTATCTACAGACTGTTGGTATATCTAAGAATGGTGGCAGCGTGCTATTTTGTTCCTCAAAAAGGCATGCTCATCTTAACAGGAATTCACAGCCTTAAAGGAGGATGTGGTAGGGAGTAAGTTTTAATGCCTGGTGTAAGCTTGCTGGTAGTATCAAGAGACACAGAAGGTCTAGAAGAACAACTGTAAAACTCCACATATTATGACTGAATAGAATTAAAGTAAAAGTTGTAAATCATAGAAAATGAGAATTACATGGGGAAAAAATGGTGAGGGCTGCTGGACTGCATGTCCAGAATATCACCTTCTGCAGTACTGAGTTCAGGAGGAAAGAGGTAAAAGATTGAATACAAGTTTATGCAAAAACTTTGTGAAATTTACTTACAGATTGCGTTTATTGTACTTTATCTGAGCAAATGTATTTAATGAAACTGTATGGATGTTTCAGTTTTTCGAAGGCTGGGAATTAGAACAAAAGAAGTAAGGAAATGTTTATGTTTAAAACTTTTTTAAAAAAATTTTTTAATCTTAAAAGTAGAATATTATAATATCCATCTTGTGAAAAAAAATTCTGGAAGTCTGAGGTGGTACATGTAGTCACAGAGCAAATGATGGAAGAAAGCTGTAATGTGTGATTCGGGAATTAAAAATGTAGTCATAAAACATGTATTCCTTCCACGTATGCAGGTGACTTTAAAACGTATTTTCTGAGTGTACGTTGTATGTTCAGATAAATCCACTCTGGACTATTTTTCATAAGTCAAATGTTGAGGTATGTGTCAGCAAGCAATGTAATACTAGTTTGACGGTTTCAATCAACTTCTATGCAACTTGCAGTGCATTTTTGCAGTACTGTCAAAACGTGCGTACCCACAGGACATGAAAATTACGTGAATTTAATTTAAATCTAAAATACTGATACTAATGTGAGACTAAGAGACTAATTGAAATAAAACCTTTATTATGAGTTGAATTAAGTCAGTAAGATACACCAACTAGTACCTGGGATTGTGGCACCTCACCGCTAAGAAATGTGACATTGAGGTGCTTGTGAAGACATATGCAGCACTACAAACATCAAGCAACAAATTTGTTCTTGTTTGCTGTGAGTGGTTAAAGGATACATTTGAGGCCTTTTCCATGTAACACCTTAAGGAAGCAATACGTGTATGAGCGCAAAAGTAATACTTAGGAAACCACTACAGTGTGCAGCAGCATTGCTCCTACAAGAAATACTATTTTTGCATATTTTACTTGTGCATGTATTAGCTCTTTATGCATCATTTAACATGTAAATATTCTTTAAAAGTATTCAAAAGCTTTCAGAGCCCTAGAGCAGCAGAAAAAGTGTGAGAGAAGGACTAAAGGATCTGTTGTCTCCATGAGCTTGCTTGCAGAATTGCAGATTTAAGTTCCTTGTTGGGGTTAGTCTCATGGGTTTATCTTAGAAAGCACGTAAGCATGACGCTGCCCCTATAGTGGTATGCTGAACTCATGGCACTGGAGAGGCGCACAAGCATTTGATATCATCATTTATAAGTAATTGATGACAAGGAGTGGTTTTTATGTGATTGTACAATATTAAGTCTAGCTACGTTTTGGAAAGACAGTGTGCTCACTTCTTGGTACTTCAAGTTGTTTAGACAATTTAGGTTAGAATTTTTGCAGCAAGAAAACTGTGTTCAACTCAAAATGGAAACAAAATTTTGTCTTAATTTTGTTGTTACAATACTTTATTTTCAGTAAGAGAAACTCACCTCTAAGGAACCTCTAGGGATCATGACCAAGAAAGAGAAACCCTGTGCTAGACATTAAGTAAACACTTTCTGAAAAGATGATGTTTTTCCTAAGAAAGCAGATGGTAGGTTGTCTTTTCTTATGGTGCTACAGTATTTGAAGCTGTTTTTAAAATGTCACTTATAGGCATATTGACAACTAAATCGGCAACACCTTCTTGGCCTGGATGAAGAATGAAAAGGGAGAGAACTGCATTTATCATACATCTATGTATGGGAAGGATGGGGCAAATCTCATGCGAGGGTATGGACATATGTCAGGCTTCTAGGATTTCCAAAAAATAGTAGTCTAATTTATGGATTTAGGAGTGAACTGTGCAGGACTAAGGCACTCTTCAGTTAAACCTGCGTTAATCACTTTTTGTTTCCAAGAGGTTAAACAAGAAGCCAGAATGCCATGGCCTGTTCGGCCATGGCCGAACAGCAGTCCCATTCGGAACTGCTGAGGCATCAGTCTGATCTGTAGGGCAACGTAAGCATAACTGAGTGTCTGTCAAGCACTCCTTGTTAGTTGAGGCTTTGTACTTTTCCTCTGTACAACAACGGTTGTTTGATTTGTTTATGAAGGTCTGTGAAGCTTTAAGAGTAGCAGGAGTATTTTATAGGCCACAAACACAGCTTCCTAGAGTGTTTCTGAAAACAGATCAGGTGCTTGACTGTTGGAGTTGTTGAGTGAGGATACTTGGAATTCATAGAAATTCGGGTCCCCTCCTGTTTTCTGCTAAATACCATTTAGATAAGATACCTGTTGACAGTTTTTACCAGCCATCTGCAGAAATGATCAGCCAGAGTTTTAGGGATTCTTCTGAAATAATCTCTGCAGGCAAAATCAGTACATTTTTGGCTTTCCCAAGTGCTTTGACATGCACTTCTCTAACACGCCTCTTCTGCCCTTTGGTGCTGAAATATCCATGGCACTAAAACATAAGAAACCTGATTTGGAGCTCAGAGTGAGATTAATATACAATTACAGAAAAACCTGAAACACTTCATACAGCTGCCACTCAAATATACGTGCTGGTGTTTTGTTTCTCTGTTGGGTTCAATTTTTTGCCTGAAGTCTGTTTTGCTTTTGCTGGCAGTGAATTGCTGAAGCTGTAGCCTTGTTTCTAGATGGGGAAAAAAACGCTGCATGTTGACCTACCTAGCAGTACGAGGAAACACAATTAATTTTGGCACTATTTTAGGCCTGCAGAGCTTTAGCAAGAAATATGTATACTCCCAACAGACTGGACTCTTGTTTCTGTGTTTTAAAGTTTTAGTCCCAGAATACATTCCAGACTAGGCGGTCTCTGCGTACTGAGTACTAAGAAATGTTCCCAGGTTCAAGTAGCTGAAATGTGCAAGTTGTCTGATAGTGCAAGTGTCCATCAGGAAAGCACTTAATGTTTAAATATGGGGCCTCCGATTGAAAATTCTATGGGAATATTCTTCTGGTGCACAGTACAAAAAAGTTGTTATGAGGTGCTGCTGGTTTATCAGGGGCTTTTTTCAATAGGGACAAATCCAGCTCCATCAGTCCAAAACTAGCTTCAGATTAGATGTTTTCTTTTCAAGATAGTCTTAAAAACACTCTGATATCCTGACTTGGTGCTGACATCAGGCAAGTTAGTGTCTATATCCATGCACAGGTAAATAGGCAGTCTCCTTAATGCTTTTATGTTGTACTGCTATTACCAGAGCCACATTTATAGCCTGAAAAAAGCAGGTTACAAAGGAATCACTCTTAGCTGCTTCTTATTTCTTTGCCACGTAATTAAAGCCTGCAAGATGAGCAGAGTAATCCTTTACAAAAAAAATCCTTTTTTCCCCCCCATATTATCTACAATGAATTGTACCTCTAACTGTTGGCTTGCTTTGTTCTCAGCCTTTGTACAGCTTGTGGGTTCTGTACCTAAAACTTCTGTATTAAAATTCTAGAGTTAGAAAATAATTATCTACTGTACAATATTTTCTCTGTATGATTGAGTGCAGAACTTGTCTGTCATTAGCATAAACTGTTTCTGTTAGTATCACAGTGTATAAAGAAAACCATCTACAAGAAGTTAATCTATAAGGTAAATGTCTGTGGTCTTCATCTTAACTGTAGAAGTCCTTTTATATTTAAATAAGTGTCTTGATATTGTTGATAAATTCCCCTTTTAGATTGAAAATTAAAGCATTGGTTATCACTTCTTGAAACATTTGGTTCAGGCAATCTATGGATGGATCACTTGAGATGCCTAATACTAACATACAGAAAACTAAGGACATTCTGATTGTATCTTAAACAAAAGCCAACGTTAGCCTCGCTCTTCAGAAGCTGGATTTTTATTTTCCGATAGTGAAGGTATCATTTTGAATTTACTTCTGCTAGGTTGTTTGCATGGTTACTATGGTTCCCCCACCCCTCAAATTCTGGTACGCTGTTTTGTTTCTGCATGGAAGTCAGCCCTTCCTTAACATTACCCTGTGTTGTATTATAAACAGTCAGAACCACGCAATGACTTACTGGCCTTTCAAGACCTGTGACATGACCTTTATCACATGCTCACATGAGGCAGCAATCGCCACTCACTTTGCAGCAGCCCTGCAGTCCTGTGGATCCCCAGGATTATGTGTTACAGCGTGCTTTGACAGCTGCTCCACAGGCATGAACCTGAGATGGACAAATAGGTATTAGCAGTGTCTAACATCCTAGCCATAACATGATCAAGATACGCAGCACAACCCGTAGTTTCCTCCAGCCTTCAAATTTCTCAGCTTTGCTGGTGGTTTTTATGGGCATATATTTTTGCTGGATTTTTTCCCAGTCAGTTTATAATTTTTTACTTTACTGTTTGTCTTATTATTTATTTACACGTTGATATTACTTACGTATTATTTCTATACCTGTTTCTCTTCTGCTTATTTTCTCCTTCCATACTTCGTTTTGTTTCATTATCCCTTGGCTTCATTGATTGCCTCTTCTGTGAGGCATGTATACTTGCAGCGAATGGTTTTCTACAGAGAAATCTCAGAAGCATTCAGGATTATTTTGCTTAGGTAGGCCCATGCCCCAAACATATAATCTGTTTTATTTTTCATGTCAAGCCTCATGTTCAAATTAAATTTGAAAAAAAAAACCCCGAAACCAACAGGTTATGCACTTCCAAGATCTATTGGCTGTATTTCTGGACTCCATTTTTGGGGTCCAGTGAGTCAGGATGTCTTGGATTCAGTTCTGTGCTCTGCCCTATTGAAAGCACTGCAGGAAGGACCCACAGTGCCCGCTGAAGAGCTTACTTACCATGACTGATCTTTGAGAGTGCTGGTTTTGTGTTTTCACACTCCCCGTCTGCTTTTTCTCTTCTTCTAACGCCTCAGGCAGATGATTCTGTGATTAAGAAAAAAACTTGAATAAATTGGGGCCATTCCCGTTCTTACCCCACTGGGATCCCCGCAGAGTCAGGGAGGGTGTGCAGCTGGGGAACGCAGCACTCCAGAGAACATAATTCAGCTTAATTTCCTGGGGAACAGCGCTCCACGCACGTGTGCAAATATAGAGAATTTAATCCTAAGACATTTGTAAGTGCCTTATGATGTGAGCTTGCATTTGTCAATGTTGGACACAGCCGTGAGAATAAATTTACATTTAAACAGGGGTCTCTTGCTGGTCTGCTGCAAATTGGTCATTTTGCCTGGTTTTAGCGGACAAGCCAACAACTACGTGGTTGCAAGAGGAGTTGCACGTATGTGGGGAGAGCCAAGGTGCTGCCCTTTTAGATATGGTTGAAACGAATTACTTGTAATAGCATCAGGTAAGCATTAAACATACTTCCATTTCAAATCTTGAGTTACGCCAAAGTATTTCCGGTTAACGGGGAACTTGACATTTCCAGCAGCGGTTGGCTGGCTGAGGGTTTGGCAGGGGGAAGCTTTAACACGCAGAGCTGTGCCTCAGCAAAGCTCAGCGTGTTGATGTAGCTTTTTATTTCGGGTGGTGACACCATAGCTCTGATATCTGTGTACTTGTGAGAAGAAAACTAGGTGATAAAGACCTTAGTGCTTATCCAGCAGCTGACTGTAACAGGATCTTAATTCTGGGTCCACTTGGACACCACTGTGTAAAAATCAAAGATAAATCGGATCCTTGGAAGCTTAATTTGTAATTACTGGTTTCTGTGCGTTATTCCATGGAGGTTAGCAAGTGCCAGAGCCTGAAAGAGGTGGACGGAGCACGTAACCTTATTGGAGGTGGCTGAAGCTGGCCCATTGTCTCCTTGAAGGACTCGCTTTCTGTAACCTTCCTAAACTAAATGAGGAGTTTGACGACTTCTCAGGTTGAGAAGAATCCAGTGATAAATGAAACGGGGTTTTCACGATGGAAATTTTTGCATTTACTGCGCCAGTCCTGAGCTTTTCGCTGTTTGGGCTTTCCCCGCTCATCGCGTTGAATAGGGAGGGTAAAAAGAAATAAAATTAAAAAAAAAAAAAAAAAA
>VZSC01015128.1:0-18081 GCA_013398225.1 Steatornis caripensis | reverse complement strand
TGGGCTCCGGAGCTTCGGGGGGGATCCGGTCAGCACACCGGGGGACGGTGCCGCTGGTGGGGTTTTTGCAGCGGGGTCTGAATGTGAGTGTGGGTCGCTATAAAGGCCCTGGGTTGGTCGGTTGCCGCTGAGGACGAGCGGCGTGAGACACCGGTGGTAGGAGACCCACGAGGTTGTAGGGCACGACAGTTGCTGGAGAGAAACGTCCGCAGTGTTAGATACCTGTGTAACGTGGAGGGAGGTGGCATGTATCTAAGGGTTGGCGGCGACTCTGACGGCCTCCAGACTAGCCGAGACGGTAAAGGGTGCGAGGGTGCCTTTACAATCCCGGCCCGCTCCAGCGGGTTTCCCCTGGGCTGGCGCAGCGAGGCTGAGCGCAGCTCTGCCCTGCCGTGGGGCAATGCCTCCTGTGGACTGAAGACCACCTAAAACTGGCCTGATGGTTTGTCATAATGTAAGTGAGCAAATCGGAAGTAGATACATGAAGTGGGGGGGAGGGGAAGGGGAGGATAGTGGGTCATTACTTAAGCATAGAAGGACGAAACAGATTTAATTAAGAGTGTTTTAGGCTCGGATCAGGAAGTGCCAATACTGAAACTTCAAGCATAACTAGAACTTTGACCCTTGCTTATCTGTACTGTGATTTATTTTTCTTTTTTGCCAACTATATCAGCATGCTGTCGTGCAAATACGACAGCTCGTGTTGCTTTTACAGTCTTGGAATCTGATATAGCCTGTAATTTTTATTTTTATCTGCACAAATCTACACAAACTACTGCAGAGATTTTTAACTTGTGAGCGGCCGCTAAGCTTCGTTTGCAGCCACTGCAGAAACGATAAAGAAAAACAGAGGCAGGTAACTAGAAACTTAGCTCGGCCCATATATGCAAAGAAGTTATCGTGCTTTCTCCCTGATGCATAGTATGTATTTGTAAGTTCTGTGTTTTGCTCTGCCAGGTATATTTCACATGTGACGGTGTGGTAAAAAAAATACAAAAGTGTGAACTGTGTCTGATTACATTGGTAATAGGTAGTGTTTTAGAAATACGTAATTCATAGGGGTTTTTAAAATTTGATTAATAACATGACAGTGGTACCAAAGCAGTTTAAACACAATGTGCCACTATAATGGGAAACTGCTGACTCTTGATTTAGCAGCTCTCAACTTCTTTATGGACTCCTTTATATATATTCCATAGAACTTTTTAAGTAAAGAACAAGGCAACTGCTGAGCATTTGCTTTTGGAAGCTTTGATGTGATTCTACACGTGTAAGTTTAAATTAAAAGGAAGTGAGTACTTTGATGATACTGAATTATTCTTTAAATATATCTGATTTCTCTGAGTCTGGAGTTCTTGGAAAGAGAGGGCTTACCTGCAAGCTTTAAGGGCTCTGTAGTATTAGGTTTAATGTCAACATTACTGCTTTACCTCTGCTACGCTGTAGTATGAATTACAGTTGAATTAATTTGCCGTGTGCATGGATTACAGCCCCCCTCTGTTTGTACTAATGAGCTTAGAAGGAGAAAAACTTAAAAGTTCTATATCTCCATTACATTATTTTTTAAATTGTTGTAATTATGAAATCTAAGTGATACTAGAAAACTTTATTAGAGTTTTCAGGGGAAAAATGAAAACCTACTTGTTTACCTGAAACTAGTGTCATCTGAGGGAGGTGGTATCTGTCAAAATCTGTGAAATACTATAGCTGTTAAATGAGCTCCGATTTCTGTAAAGCTAGAAATATCATGAGGTATCTGACCAGTATTGCTTTATGTTTAATTAAAATACAAAACCGGCATGGAATACTTTGGTTTAAACTTGCTATATAACACATTTTGACAGGTAATTATGAAGAGGAAGACAGAAGTCATACAAAAGTAGTCCATATCGCTACATTATTTAATAATTTTAGAGTTAACTAGGAAGAAGCGGTGGAGGGGGGAAGCATGTAAGATTTGTGACTGGTAAATTGGCATAAAATTATTAAAAAGAAAAGTCCCTGATACAGCATGGATTGAGATTGCTTGTGAAAGCAGGTTCAGCAAGTCTTTTTCAATATACTGAATCTCTACAGCGGTACATCTCCGGGCAGCGATACACACTGTACTTGCAGGATGAGAGCAGCCTATTCTAGGAGGCAGTTGCTGAAAGACTCAAGGTTGCGTTATACAATGTGCCCGGTCTCTATTCCTACAGTGTAATGCAGCCATGAATTAATACCAGGTCGAAGCCAAAGGTGAGCCAGGAATGTTTTGAAAGAAAGGAAGAGCAGAAACTGCATCTGTTTGATCCGTGGTGTGACTGCAGCCGTAATGTGCAAAGCCCAATGCCAGCTGCCAGGCTTTGCTCTGGGGCCTTCAGGCCATACAATTTCACTGTCCTTTTGTAAGTGCCACCTCTGCAGTTCTCTGAAAGTGTTTCATAGTCTGTTGCTAATCGAGTTCCTGTCTAGAATTAGTATCTTGGGGTGGGGGGAGCAGTAATGGAGTGGAAAATTTATGTAAGTGTGGTTCTCATGTATGTGCTTGACAGATTGGCAGCCAATTTACCTGGAAGTTCGGCGTGAAATTTGCTGTGGCAGTAGCCCCCACGAAGGGGAAATACCTTGAGTGTCTTTCCTCAAACCTTACAGCAATTGAGACTTTCAGCAGGGCAGTTAAGTAGTGCAGTGGTTTTGCATTTATGGTCTTTCCTAGTTTGATGGGGCGAGGAGGGGAGTGTTGACCTAATCTTGTTACAGTTAATAAGAGGTGAAAACTTTTAAACTCCCTACTGATGTGAATTGTTGAATGTTCAACAGTCTTTTTACTCCCAGTTTACAGAAATTGAGTCCCTTCCCTTCAGTGCCTGTGCTACTGTCCTTGTTAGTGTATATTCCAACATAAATACTGTACACGAGACCTGCAAATACCATACAGCAGAAGATACGTTTTCTGATTTTATTGTCTGAATGTTACACCTTCCAAAATATGTTAGTCTCTAATACTGAAAGTAAACTTCATGTCCTAATCTGAAACCGCAAAGACGGACGATAAACCTTCTGTAACTTCCACTGCCATCACCTTTTAGGCAGTAGGCATTTAGGGATCTGAAATGTAAGGACAAGTAATAACAATAAAGCTGCCAGGGTTCTCTAATAAGTAATACCTATTATAGTGAATTTTGGTTTTGAGTATTGTTTTTCTTGAATTAGTTGGGTCTTAGACCTTAAGCAATGTGGAAAGTCCAGGCATTTTGGGACTAGGGAGAAGGTTGTAGATTCAGGACCTTCAGATTTCTGCAAGTGTTACGATGGTGTTCTGATGGGATAGGTAACCCTGTTCCTCTACCTTGCCCTACACTCAGTGACTCTGTTTCTTATTATCATGTGAAACTACGGGAGCAGTTCTCTGCTACACATTGTGCTCTTCAATGTAAATAAACCTTTTTTCCTCAGTATTTAGATACAGTAGGCAAATCCCAGGGGTGATAGCTCAGGCATGGTTAGTTTTGGTTCAGTTGTTAGCCATTGCTGGTTAAATCTGCTGTACTGTCTAGCTACCAATTGACAGACTCAGCAAAAAGCTTTAGAAAGGACTTGCTCTGTGATCCATTTGCCAAATACAGAGTTTAGTTCCTCCTCTGTAATCAAGCTGGAGTCAGCTGATTATAGCTGAGATTTTTCATGCCAGTATCCTGCTTGTTGTCCTTTCCCTGCCTCTTTGGTCAAGTGACTCCCATTGCTGGGAAAAAAAAAAAAACGGAACTCAGACTCCTCCAATTTAGAAGTACCTCTTGTTATCTCTAAACAGTAGGATTTCTTGCAACTATAGCAGCATCAATTTGATGAGGGGGGACAACTTCCAGAAGAGTCTAAAGAGCATAAAGTCTCTTCTGGAGTTTGCTGTCTCCTGACAGGTGGCGAAAGGTTTCAGCCCTTCAGCATGAACACAGATAGTCTGATTCAGAGGAAGCAATTGGCAGGTAGGAAATAGAATGTTGGATTTTTTCCATTTCCTTCCCTATCTAACTTTTTATTTCACTGTCAATTACGCTTTTGGCATTGTGGCCAGGAAAACAGCTTCCAGCTGGATTGGTATTGTCTCTTGCTGTGTTTTTGTTACAGTTAGGAACGTACTGGTGTTTAAAGTTTTCCCTTATTTAGAATATCTGGTTTAAATGACTTAACTGTAAATCATAATCTCAAGTGATCTCACGGCTCTGTCCCTCTGCATGGAGGCCATCCCAGCTGTATTTGGGTTTATTAGTGTTTGCCATGCTGGCTGGTGCTTGGCCCCTGTGTTGTCACAAGTATCTTGTGCTTGTCTGCACCGAGCTCCCCAGCTCCCTGGCGTCCAGGCGGAGGATGCAGTCCTGACACAGCATGGCAGGAATGCACACAGCCAGCTTGGGCTTGACGCTGTGCGTGAGTTAATAAAACTTCTTGGGACCCAGAGCACAGGGGTAACACTGCAAGGCAGTGGCTTCGTCTGGAGTCCTTGCAATTTTCCCCAATGCTCTTGCTTTTGGAAATGCCATACACGGACAACCAGAGTGCCTCACTTCAGGTTAAAAAAAGGACTTCATTCTTATGCTGAAAAACAGCTGTTGCATAATTTCTGGACCTATGCTGTCCCTAGAGGTATAGGAACATTTGCACCAAGCTGCACCTAGGCTGATGAGCCCAGCTGGAGCTGATTTGTTTCTGCATCTCTGGTACAGATAATCTGACCATGGATAATTGAGTGTTGACTCTATAAATAACCCACTTTGAAATCCTTGTCTTAAAATTGTTTTCTCCTCTTCCTGTTAGCTTCCAAGCTTACTCCCCCTGTAATCATTTCTTGGCTGACCAAAGGCCACTCTCATCTCTTGACAAACAGATGTACTATTTGTTCTTCCCACCTGAAGTGACGTGTTACACCAAGCATGGATGAAACCAGGCTCTAGCACTATAAAAAGCCAGCTAAGCCCTGGCAAGAAATAATCATCCCAATATGTTTTTTTTACCTATGCTCCAATTGACTCAGGTGGTTTAAATAAAAAATTACTGATACATGTCAAACATTTGATGCCTTGGAAAGATGTTTATTGCATGCTTGTTCTAAAAGACCTCCTGCTGCATATCTCATAGTTAAATGTCTCCAGGTAAAACTGGTGCCTTCATGTGGACTTGCTTGCAGGTTGGACTTCTAATGATCTTGGTTTGTTTGCTTACTGTCGATGTTAAAACTCACAAGAATTGTTCTGACTTCAGCTATACTTTTTTTTAATGAGAAGAGATTTTTTTTTTTTTCCCCAGTGAGCTTATGGTAGGTAATTACAGAAAGTAATTAGAGCACCTCATAGGAAAAATACCCCTTGTCTTCAGCTGGTGGAAAAATACCCCTTGTCTTCAGCTGGTCAGCATCTATACATTTATTTTTTCCTAAAAGTTTTTCTAAAATATGGTCTGTGTGTGCTTCTGAGAAGATGCATAGGAAGTTGGAACCATCTGCACTGGCTGATGGGTTGCTCAAAGCATTGAAAGTGGTAGGAGAGAAAGCTGAATTGCATAGCTGTGCTGTCACATCTGTGCCACGTTGTGAAGTTCGTTCACCTTGGTAGGTAGTTGCAATGGAAATCATCTGTCTCTTTACCGTGTGTCATTCTGCCACATTAATACATGACAGAGGCAACTTGAGTGGATGAATACACTTGGAACGGCTTAAATTCAGATCTGCACCCTGATCGCTGTGTGGCCTTGTAAAATACCTTTCTTCACACAGCACCGGAAACACCATGCTTCAACAAATTGTGAAGTCTTGATTTGTTATTTATTATGTAGTAGCTTGAAAAAACTGAGTAAAGGCCCATCTGAAAGAAATCTTTTATATAGGTAGAAGAGACACTTAAGATTGTAGACATACAATGCTCACTCCCATTCAGGGCAACGATGGGAAAGCTGTTAGTGTTACGAACAGGTGAGTAGTTTATCCAAAACAAGTAATTTGTATTACGTGAAGTTTGTTGCAGTGAAGAATGGTTAAGAAGTGCATTCAGAGGCAGAATATGAAGTAGTTGTCACTTGGACTGTCAGAATGATTTGCGTCTATTTCATTCGTCTGCGATTAGGAGTGAGTTTCTTCAGTTTGCATAGTTAGAAGTCATAAATGATGCAAGTTAAAATAGAAACCATCTTTTGAGATCTTAAATTGCATGTAAATATAGAAAGAACTAAAGAGGTGTTTAAGGGAGAGAAACAGATGAAAAATGCCCTACAAACCCACTTTCGCATTTGAGTATGTCTTTCAGTGTAGTCTGTTCAGTTTTGTTCTGTAGAAGGTTGAGTATTTGGTTTCTTGTTTGTAAGAGCTATTGTATGTAGTGAGGGAAACGTGAACAAGTGACCTCTTCAGGAATTATTTTGCACATTCACTTTGGAGGCCATGTATTAGGGGATTATCACTCATAGGTTTTCCTGCAACTCTCTAAATAATAGGTTTTCGTATATATGTGTATATATATATAAATAAGTGTAAGCAGTAATGTGCCTGAAAGGTGAGTGAGCTGATTTATGCAAAACATTTGGAATGAGGAAATATTCTGCACTGATAGTTATGCTGCTTTTGTAGCAGGGTTTGATGAAGTGAATTGGAACTTAAATATAAACTTACTTAGTTTTCAAAACAAAACAGTGTCTTTAGTTGGGCAGATCTGTTTGGTTACCTGGATTTTCAAAAGATGTCAGAATATTCCTAGAGGATTAATTTGAAGCGTGAGAATATCCATGAAGAGTGGCAAACACAGAAAATTTTGCAAGTAAAGTAATATATAAATTTTAACTTGAGTTTCCTAAAAGATTAATAATTATTATAATAGTGATAGTAGTAATAATAATAGCAGTAAGGCTTATGTGATTATACAAGTTTTGTCTAGGAATTTTTAACTCTTTGCCAGTTTGGCTTCAAAAATACGAAGTTTCAGCAAGCTTGTGAAAATTAGCAACTGTGAAGAGACACCTTAATTAATGTGCCCCCAGAGAACAGTATTTCATGTAGCAGTAGCGTGCTTGTACTGACAGTTGTCACAGATGTACCTACAGACCAGACAGAGTTTATCCTGTCTCTTTTGCAGGGGGGCAAAGGACTGTGGAAATGGGATGAAACAGTGAGGGTACTGGAGAAGCTCAGGATAACAGAGATGGAGGAAATGTAGGGATCAAACCCACGGATTTTTAGAGGAACGTTTTTCATTATGTCTCATCTTATAAAACAGCTTGTTAAGAAATATATTGTTTCACCAGATGCTGGTTTTGGATCCCAAATAACAGTTAGAGCTGAAAAAGCCAGAAGGTTTAAACAATAGATTATGTACAAGTCCTGCAAAACTATTATTCTAGGCTAATTTCAGTAAAGTTACCGGTTTTGTACAAGTTTCTTCTAAGGAACCATAAAATGAGCTGGTGATGTGTTATCTTTATATTGAATAAAATCTGACAGGATACTGTGCACAAAAACAGATCCAGAACGTAAGCCTCCTAAAAAGGATTAGCTTGTTTTCTCGGAGTCATAATACAGTATTGGTTTTTGACAAACCACCTCGATAGTACAGTCTCGCTCTTCTGTGGCTTATTTCTTCTTACATGTGAAAAGAAATACTGTTACATCTATTTGGAATAAGTAAAACATTAAAGTGTCGGGTTTCTGTAATAGTTTTATGCTAGATGAGGGGAAACATGCAGTGATTTCCTATGATATCCCATGATATACAGAAATTACTTTTTTTGTTGCTGTTTTGTAAATATCATTAAAGATGGAGACAGAGATACAGTGAAATATTTTACATGATAGGTATAAGTAAATAAAAACATGTATCATCAGATGACCTTGAATGTGAAAGATCTGCCAGAGGAAACAGGTCTGTTACACAATACGAAGCATGAGAGGATGGCAATACTAAATTTTTCTCTATTTACAACAGTGTGTCTGGAGTAAAGTTATTTAAGTCAGGTGTTTGGAGGAATGAATAGGTGAGTTGTTTTTAAATTTGTATATTTAATAAACTAGAGTGCCGTTCCTCTTGTTACGTTTCAGTGTTAAACGTAAAGGTACTTTTTTCTTACATCCAACAAATAGCCCAATTAAAGATTTCACATATAAAATCACCACAAAATTCTGATTTGTCGGGGTGCTTACCTTTGCTTGAAGGAAAGTACCGTTGCTTCATTGCTAGAAATAGTTTAGCATTTCACCTGATGCACCTGCCGTAAGTTTAGGGCTGATAACACATTTCCTTGCTCTGAGAACAAAAATGGTGGAAATACCGTTGCCACAGGTCGGCAGATGCTAAGATACCAGTGCAGAGGAACCAATACGAAAGAATGGTAAGGGCTGTCCTTGTGGTATAAGCACTGGGTGTGAGATGTTATGTACCTCAGACGCTCCCAGACATATCAGGATGTCTCACTAGTTTCATGTTGGGCTATCAGAGCATCTCTTCCAGCAGAATGGGAAATATCCATGCATAAGCTTTCCTTGTGTTTCTTGGTAGAGTGCCACTCAAAAAAGCGTGTAGCCAGGATTCTGTTCTTTCTTTTGCCTGTTATTTCTTGTCTGGGGATTTTTGATCTTGCTGAGTTGAGAAACGTGTTTGACTTAGAGTAGAAAATTGTCAGTTTTTCTGCAGTAGCAGTGTGTCAGGTGGCAAATGCTGATTACACGTGTGGAATTGTGTCATTACAAGAAGTGATTAATTCCTACTTAATCTCCAACTCTTTTTTAAATCAAGTTAATACCCTAAATTATTAATATCCCATTTTGTAGCTGAAGAAACAGGCCTTGACACCAGAGTTAAATCTAGGTCTTCCAGCTCAATGATGTGAAGACTGACATTGTCACCAGGGCAAGGTGTTCGCCGTTCCATCATTTTCCTGTCTCTCTGATACGTCAGTGATACCTTGGAGCTGTGACTTTAGATCTCAGAATTCTTGCAAAAGCAGCAGACAAGTACTCAGCAGCTTCATTTTACATTTAATATAATTGATTGCAGCGTTTGAAGTGTTTTTTGCATACTGGAGTTCTGTTTGACCCTTTTTTTTTTATGCTTTCTACTGAAGAGGAATGGAAGTGTTCTGGGAAATGCTGAGTGTGTGGCTTTTTACGGAATTTGGCCATTTTTAAGAGATTTGGCCACTGAAGGGTAATTTAGTGATATTCTAGAGATTATTCCTCCCATCTCTTGTAATTACCGTGGTAAATGCCGAGTTAGCCCATAAATAGAAGATTTTTCAGGAAAACAGCAGGTTCGTCCTACTTTGTTAAGCACAAACACCCTCCTTTTTTCCTGAATCAGGAAAGAAAAAATGCAGTGTCTTCCTCTAAATACACACTTGAGTTTTTTGCTGCTTTTAATTTTGCACTTTGGTTCGTTTCTGCAGTTACTTGAGTTGTATCAACACTTACGGGGAAAAAAAAAAAAAGGAAAAAAACCCCCACAGCCGTTTTCAGCGCTTGTTGTTCTTGGCACAGGATCAGTTCTGGTGTCCAACTGGTAGGACCTGAAACTTGGTGCTTAGCAAGTGACTGTAGTCAAAACAGTTGGTGTGTGCGAGTGCTGATCTGGTATTTGCTGCAGCAGGTCATCTGCTTGATTTTTTTTTACCGTGTGCAGAATACCTAATCACGTTGCTGTGTTTCTCTGACGGCATCTGTGGCAATGTGAATCGTTTCACGTTCCAAAAGTACATGTTTACAGTCGTCGTAGAATCAGATTAAGTTGGCAGCCTGCTTCTCTCTGTAAGTGGCTCAGTTTACATTTCTTCTTCTAGCAGGATGTTTTGCATAATTTTGCTGATCCTGCTCACTTGTAGAGTTTGTGAAATGGAGAGTCGTTTTTGCGGGGTTTTGTCAGAAAGCGAAGCTTGTGTTTATTGCAAATAAACACCAGCAGGACGGTGGTTATTTTAGCACTTGATAATTTCCCAATTATGTCATTTGACCTGGAACGAAGCTTGTGATTGTCGAGCTGCGTTTTATGCAGTGGATCAGTCCGGGGGTTTGAGCTGGCAGTTTATTTCCTTTGTCAGTTTACAAGAAGTATCAAAATGAAACCGACTGTGCTGTTTCCTTTCCAGTGCGCAGCGCAAGAAGGGTGGAACGGTTTGCGGATATTATTTCCAAACTTTTTCAGCTGGACTTGGAATAGTATTTTATCAAAAAAGCTGGTAAAGTTATCCTTCGGTCTTGCAACGTTATGCTGTAATTTGTTAGCAGCAAATCCAAGTTTATTTTTGCTTAACCTCACGTCCTGGGTTTTGTTAGGCTTTTTCAGAATGTGGCTGCAAAATGAAAGTGCTTACAAGGTGTTTATGAACTCTTGTTATGAACCAGCTGCCAGTTACTGCAGGATGACACATTTCTGCAAGCAGTCTAGTTGTTCAGTTTTCTTGCTGCTGGCTGTTGCTTTTCGGGCATGTGTGGGGTTTTTTCTGTTTTAGTTTTATTAGAATTAACGCCAGCTACATTTGCAAACTTTGAACCGGGATCAGTACGAGGTGGCAGGTTTCACTTACTATTTACTGAAATCGTAAGTATACATTGCACAACTTTGCACAGTAAAGGGCCGTGCAACAAAACACCTCAGGATATACTGTAAATAGAAAAACTGTAATTTGTGCATAGGTGGTGTATGGAGTTTACCATAAGTAACACTTTCATCAACAAGACTGATAATGTTACTGGAACAGAATCACGTTGTGGATGAGATACTAAATTTCATTACCATCTGCTTAAGTACTGTAAATGGGGAATAACAAACAGTATTCGTATTGTGTTGGGGCAGTCGGATAAATTAGTTTATGCTATTTTAAGTAAAAGGACTATGAACTCAAGTGTTGTGATGAATGCAAGCTTAAAAAGAGTTTTACTATTCTCTAATGTTTACTAACAGCAAGTAACTTTCTACCTTTCTGGGTTTTAGCAATTATGTTTTGTTTTTACCAAATGTAGTCCAGGCTGTAATCCATAACACTGGGTCTCCAAGTTCTTCGCAGGTCAACCTGAAATTGATTTTTACTTTAGGCCTCTTGTACACAGGAAGTCAGATGGGGCTAAATGAGAGTAATGTTTCAAAATGACTGGTGCTGACAAAGTTCTAGTGTCTCTCTTCTGACAACGTTAGAGATATTTTTTTCTTTTGTTTTGTTTCTACTACCTGCAAAAAAATACTGGAAGACTGAAGACATTTTTCTCTACGCTCAAGCGGTATCATTACTTTTTTCCTTTGCAATCTTCTGTGTCTCACAGATAGAGAAGACACTGACTGTGGGCAAAAACTGTTCGCTTGATTCAATCAATTTTGAGTAGCGCGTGTTAGGTAAGAATGGACGTATGTGGGACGTACTGAGAAATGTTTTTTATTTGTAGTTCCGGTTAGAGATCTCTGCAGTTTCAGGATCATATAAAGATCTTGGGTACGAGACTGCTGCAGTGCACCTGGAAACATACGGTTGGCATATTTTACTGTTGTGTCGTTGTATGTAAGGTTTGCTGTGAGCTAAGTGAGGGCTCGATCTTGTGTGAGAGAGTCAAGGCAAAAATTTGAGAAGAGACTTTCTACTCCTAATGTGGTTTTTGCCTCTTTTTCCCACATGCTGTGCTTGTGGCTCTGGAGCTCACGTTGCCTCTCTGTTGCTTTGCTTTTTTGCTTATGATTAGAAGGAGATGTGGCGTTTCCTGCAAAACAGCTGCTAGTATTCCCGGGTGACCAGTCAGAGAGGATCCAGTGGAATTACAGATTTAAAGGCAGACCTAGAGGACTTTGGCAGCTGCAGCAGAGGTTTTGGGAAAAGGTAGGAGGTTGCATTGTGTAGGATGCAGGAAGGAGGATTAGAAATGGAATACAAGGGCATGGGAGAGAAGCTCGGGACATTCAGGGACTGTTAAGTCTCCAACAACATAAGGACTTCACATCTAAAACAATTCAGATTTGGCTGAGAAAGTTGGACTATATCCATTTTTCCATAGGACGTGGAGAATCTCCTGGAGCAGTTTAAGATTGTTCGCAATGCTACTGATGCAGGGTTTGCAGCGTGCATTAGGATGATATGTAGTGTTGTGCTCTTAAACTCTTGCCACTAACTAGAAAAAATAACATATTGATCTGAAATTGATTCTTTAGAAAGTGCAGTCAGTTCAGTGAGAGAGTGTTAAACTTTCGTCTGAGATTAATGTCATTAATACATTAACTGTTTGACAGCAGAAGTCACATGCTGCTTGTCACTTGCTGCAGTGGCTGCACTGAGACAGCTGAGAGGTTGCAGAAGGATTAATGCGGTAAAGAGGATTGTAACTTTGATTGTGTTCTCTCTGCTCTTGGATTTGACAGCAACTGGTATTTAGAGACAAAACAGAATATGTGTTTTTACTTATGTGGAGTGTAAACATCCATTTAGAAGTATTTAAATGAATCGGAAAAGTTCTCTCATATTTTAAACTTGAGCACACATTCATAGCATTGCAGGCTTCTGCAGAAACTGAAATGCGTGTAGAATTTAGGTTAGTATCTTATTAGCGATAACTGGTTTTCTAGTTGTCTTGCAGGATTTTTTCCATTTTTTAGGGGCAGAAATTTCTAGTTTAGGTTCATTTATGTCCAGTGGCTGTGCCACTTCTGTGCATAAATAGACACAGCCATGTCCGCAGTTGTGTGTGTACGAGTCCACCTGCCCTGCTAAATCTAGTCTGTCTACACATGAACTGCAAATGAGCGTAGAAATTTTTACACAGATGGCTTGTTGTCTCCTCGGTGTGTTCGTATGTGAATATCTGATTTTATATTTCGATGTCTTCTATTCACATACTAATTTATTACATAGGCTGTGTATTAGCAGATTTCTATATTGCTTGTAATTCCTCATATATATGTAAAATATGAATACACAAATTAGTAGAAATTTAAAAAAAAAAAAACAGATGTGACCAGGAAATTCAATTGGATAGAGGAGCACCGCCATCCTGATTTAAGCAGTTGATTTTGACAGTTGACAGCCTTCTTGCTTTGTCATATATTCCCATTATTTCTCTTTGAAAGTTATTACCAATGTCTGAGACTCCTCCACTAGCACATACATAGTAAGGAATGAGGAAGCGAGAGGCAACTTAATAGTTCTTGAGAAGGAGTATATCAATATTTACTTAGGATTTATGCCCCCACCATCGAAATTTGTCTGTGAGGTTTTACGCCTTCGGCAAGTTCAGCCTCCTGCAGCTGTGCTTGCCCAGCTCAAACAGTGGTTTTCTGTCCCCTTGGTGGGAGTTGCTATTCCAGCTCTCCACTGTGGCCTAACCTGCAAGGTGTTGCTACCACCTTCTCCTGCTGACAGTAAAGTGACGTTCCCTTACGTGAGTAAATGTGCAGATTTTGCCACTCTGAGCAGTGTCTGAGAACACTGACGGTTGTGTGGCACTGGCTATTTACATACTTCCTCCTGTGTGACTTCACAGGGGTCATAATTTCCACTTTGCTCCTCGGAAATTTCAAGAGAAACTGGATAATGCTGATAATTCTCAGATGTGTGTCAGAGTCTGTCTAAAATGAGGAAGACTTTCTGTAGCTATATTTTGGCGGAAGAGGGGAGTTTGAGGAGGTAAAAGTAAACACCAAATCTAGCAGTTGGTTCTGATCACAAGAATGACCACCGATACGACACGCTCAGATAAAATAAGTAATTTTGTAATCTTTTCCTTCCCTATCTTTTAAGTAAACATTTATTTAAAATAGTGGAACGCACTTTATTATATTGTCACATCACAACAGTGCCTCTTCCACCATTTTCTATGCTGTAATAAAAAAACTCAAAGTTAATGTACTGATTTGCTCTTGGGAGTTAAAAAATTGAGAAAGTTGTCTATGGAAAAGCACCAAATATTTAGCTTGATTAAAAATCCAAAGAGACTGTTAAAAAATAACTTGCTATGGCATGTGATACTAGATGACTTTAAAATACAATTTTAGATGGTCAGTATCTTGAATGTCCGCCTTTCCGGAAGGTTAATTTTAATAACAGTGTATTTCACTTCCAAATATATCCATAGGGATGATACGGAAGACAAAGTTTACTAGAAGGCAGTCGGTCTTGAGAAAACCAGTAGCTGTGGTAAAGATTGGAATAATTAATCCTGAGTTTGTATACTTTGCAAATGGAAATCATGTTTTTTCCCAAGTTTCACTTTATATATAGCTTGGTTTTGTTGGTTACATAGCAGTTCCTTTTCATCAGCCCTCGAGGAATGGGCAAGTGCAAATTTTTATTAAGCTAATTTTAATTGATGAAGTAGTTGCTGAGAATCTTGAGACAATAACTATTATTTAATGAAATAAATACTCTGTGAATGCAACTCTGCATTTCAGAGGCGGATGCGTAGCTTGTACAATTGCCACAGATATGAGGTGAAATGAGTGTAAATGGAACTGCATCCTGCAAAGAACTTTTAAAGGCAGAGGCTGCGCACTTAGGTGTGTGTGAAAACCAGCAGGTGACAGTTGGCGTGAGGGGAGCTACTTTTTCTGTTTAAAAAAAAAATCAGACTGTTCTGTTTTTCAGTTGCAGGAGAGTCTAGAGAGAATTTCAGTATTTGTAATTAAAGCTGTGAATATGAAGATACGGAAGTGCTTGATCCTTAATAGAAAATGCCTTTATTTAGTCATTGGAGATAGAATAGAAACAGTTTAGAAAATTATTTAATTTTTTTTAAGCATTTATCTTTGTTCTTGAGGTATTTGCCTATTGCAAATTAATCATGGATGAATCCTTCTGCTACTGGCAAGTTTTTGCTTGTGAGGATGCCAGACAAATTGTCATGTTTTGATTCCCTGTGGGAAAATTTTTCTTAGTTATCCTTGAAATATCAAACTAGCGAGTGCAGGGTTGATGATGT
Source organism: Steatornis caripensis (assembly GCA_013398225.1). Taxonomy (NCBI): domain Eukaryota; kingdom Metazoa; phylum Chordata; class Aves; order Caprimulgiformes; family Steatornithidae; genus Steatornis; species Steatornis caripensis. The sequence continues at coordinate 3,182 of VZSC01015128.1, read as the reverse complement.
CAAAAAACAAAAAAAAACCCCACAAACCCAAAACCTTCCCTTGCAGCAGCAGGTCACTGTTGCTTCCTTCACCTGATCTTCGCTGAAGGGGCAATGCTGTGCAGGCTCAAAGAGTAGCACCCACCTGGATTCTTCAAGTTAAGTGCTGAAGGTTTTAGATGAGGGAAAATTGCTGCGTGTTGAAGGAGAAACTCCAGCTTGTCCAAAGTTCTTGGTCTGTAATTACATTACGCTTGTTATGTTTGATTACTATGTCAGTACCAGAGGTACCTGGCTGATGCCCACCATGGAGGCTCTTGGTGCTGGGGTGCTGGCAAGCTGGAGTCAGCTGCTGCTGAGCATGGCCCTGCTGACTGGAAAATTCCTCTTCCCCCAGCCCGCCCGTGCTGCCCGCTGCCTCTGGCTGTGGAGCACCGGGGCTGGCTCACTGCACAGTGAAGGGGTTGGGGAAAGGGTGTTCCTCCAAACGGGGGGGGACAGGACTGTTAAGGTTTTATAGCACCTCTCAGCAAAAAACAACTCCGCTCTCTTGTAATATTTTGTAGTTGTGCTTAAGTTCGTAGCACCAAGCCCTTTGTTTGCAGCACAGTGTGATCCAGAGGGCTGGCCAAGCACTAGTACTTCTGCCCTGGAGAAGTACATAATTTGTCAAGAATGGCCAAATACCTGCTTAAAACAATCTTTTTATTTAACAATATCAGCGATAGGACATTTAGATTTTTAATAATAATACTAACCAAACTCAAGCAATTTTACTGAAGTCTGTCTTTGCTGAAGCCGGTTCTCCTGTTGCGGGATCAGCAAGGCTTTCTACTTAAGAGGTCTCTTGTGTGAGCATGAATAGTGCTTACACAAGAGCCTGACCTCTAGATGCATGTTTGTAACTGATACATAAACTTCCTGCTTTTTTGCAGTTGCCGTTTGCTCTGTGTGGAAAAATATAAGCTTTTACCGTGATTGGTGCTTGGAGATAACCTTCAAGCTGCAAACCACGCAAAGCCTGCCTCTCTGGAAGGCTTGGGAGCAGTGGACCTTTCGCTGCTTTTCAGTCTTCCGTTTGTTTTCCATATAGCTTCCTGTTAAACTTGAAACAAGATAGTCATAAACTGCTCAATAACCAGGTCACAAGAATTCTTCATAAACCATTATAGAAGCAATCTCATGTCTGTCACAGAGTATTTCAGCAAGTCATCTGAGCTGTTATTACATACTCTTTCTTTATGTGGAAGAGTTGGGACACCTAGTGCACCTCACACAGATGCTGGTGGTTGTTTATTGGTTAAAAATAGTTTGAGATTTCTTCATTAAATTTTCTGGTAGATTATTAGCATTTACTTTTTTTATATTTTTCAGAGCACTTCATGGAGTTGATTTTGTTTAATTATCATTTGTTTCGATTATGTTCACAACAGTAACGAATTGGTGTTCATCAGAGTAATGAAATCATTCTAACTAGCATAGAGAGGAACAATTTCCTCTTCCCTGACTTCTTTTTTTATTTTAGCCTATGAAATGCTGTAAAGTTTATTATCTTTCTATTACAGAACGAAGACACGGTTCAATGTGTAAACCTTCTCCTTCTCCAGCTTCTCCAGCCTGCAATTCCAGGACATCCCTAGTACAGATGAAACCGAAATCCTGTATCAGCGGCCATAACCCTGTCAGCAGCAACTCAAAGCCATTCAAAACGCCCAAAGACAATCTACTTACCTCCAGTAGCAAACAGCACACAGTCTTTTCTTCAAAAGTATCACGGGATAAACCATGGTAAGTACCAAAATAATAGTTACTGAAGATGTTGGTGTTTGAAAAATAATCTTTATGTATATTTCACAATCATAAAACCCCCTGTGTTCTCATCTAAGTTTACAGTTTAAGCCTCTACATTTCCTAAAAGAGGAAACTGGGATGTTTTTAATTTAAAAAAAAATATATATAGGAAGGAGAAAAAAGACTGGATTACTTTTCTGATGTTCCATCAAATGTTTACTTCTCTAAGATGCATATAGCAAGTGAGGTATTGACCTAGTTTGCTATCTGTAAGGTCCATCTTCCATTACAGTATCAGCCCTTAAAATTGTTGCTTTTAAACAGTAGGATAATTTTTGCAGAGTTCTTATTATTGGTTTAATTTATGTTCATGAAAACTTCCTGGTTATAGTCATGTACCTTCAACAGCAGCTGCTGTTGGAGTTCATTCTGTATTTTGATAATGTTTGATGCCTTATATGGAGACAGAAAAAATTCTGGCTGCAAAAATCACTATTTTGAGGGCATCTTACATCATGTACTGTGATATATATACACATACAGACTTTGAGAATGCCAGGCCCATCCTCCCGTGACTGTGATGATAGCAGCAGAGCTGCAAAAATATAAATGAGAGCAGAACTGGGTCACTGTTTTATCCCATAAGAAATTTTTTTGTCTTTAGTTACCTACGTAAAAGATGCTTTGTGATTAGGCCTAGGCCACTGGGTTGGTTACTCGAGATCTGGGTTCAGTTTCTGGTTCTGCACAGGCTACTGTTACGCCTGAGTCTCCTTGGCCTCAGTTCTATGTCTGTAAACTTGAGATAGTAAGACTTCCTTTTTCTTAAGTTTTATCTACTTACTGTTTAAAGATCCTTCCCTTTTATATGTAAGATCTAGCATAAGAAGGTAACGATTTTAGTAGAGTTTGTGGACACAACCGCCTTAAAGCAGTAAATAATCTAATGCAAAACATTAACTCATGAGACAAAGCATGAAGTCAAATTACATTAAAGTAATAGCGCATGGTTTCTGCCTGAAACATGCAGTGGTTGGTATGATTTCAAAGAGAGCATCTTCTGCCTAGCTGTAGAATTTACCTTGCACTGCAACGAACTTGATCAAAGTCTAATCTTCCATATATTTGAACCCCCCATCTCTGTAAGCATGATGAGCATTCTGGACAATTATGGTATATAATTCTGAAAATAGAAAATCTGGATGTTTGGATTATACACACACATGCGTACACACGGATGAGTTAGAGATTGTTCTAGTTAAGGTGTGCCTTATTTACTATTCTAAAAATACATACTTTTGACTGAATAGTGACCTTTTCTTCTGAATGTTGGAGAGGAATTTTATACAAGAGAGGATTATTTTTTTTTAAGTCTAATTAAAAGAAAATCAGAAAGGACAGAATCAGTGAGA
>VZSC01015127.1:208812-219290 GCA_013398225.1 Steatornis caripensis | reverse complement strand
CACACCAACAAGAAAATCTCAAAAAAAACCACCTCCAAAAAAATCCACCACTGCGTCAACGAAGGACTCAAACGCGGATGTGGCACAGCCAACGCCCGGGGCAGCTCCAGCCGCCCGCCGGCGGTTGGCACCGGGAGCCCAGGCGGGCAGGTGCTTCGCCTCCCCCCTGCCAGGCAGAGCTGTCACCTCGCGTCTGCATTAAGGCAGCGCTGACACTNGCGGATGTGGCACAGCCAACGCCCGGGGCAGCTCCAGCCGCCCGCCGGCGGTTGGCACCGGGAGCCCAGGCGGGCAGGTGCTTCGCCTCCCCCCTGCCAGGCAGAGCTGTCACCTCGCGTCTGCATTAAGGCAGCGCTGACACTCATCCGGGCAGCCCTCGAATCCCCCGGCGCTGGCGAGGGCCAGCCCAAGCGCGCAGCAGGCGGCTCTCAGGCAGCAGACGGCGAGCGGGGATGGCAGCAGCCAGCGCCCGCAGCAGCAACCGGGACCGGTCACCGTCCCGGCCGCTCGCCTGCAGCCTCCCTGGCACTCGCGAGGGGCTTTGTCCCAGCAGGGACCCGGGCGCGAGACCTGCCACCGACACGCAGACTCGTGCTGCCCGGGGTGCCGCGTTCCCCCAAGCTGCCGCCGCCCCACACCGCGCGGCACGACTCTCCCGGGAGGGCAGGCAGCGCAGCGGCTTCGCCGAGGAAACGTTAAATGAAGTAAACCGGGTTTACGCCGTCACTTGGAAGGGACTGCACCAGCCCAGGGTGCGCTCTGCCTCCTCGCCGCCACGTGAACGCAGGGCAAGCCCTGTGGGAGCCCACCCGACACCTGCGAGGGGACGGCTGGTTTGTGACCCATCACGGACGGTTTAAGCTTCCAGTAAAACTTTACCAAAAGTCAGGGTGAGGTTAGAGCCAGGGGACGGAGAAAGATGGCGTAGGAAAAGCTCAGAAGAACTTGCTGCGATTAGATAAGCCACACACACCCCAATAAAAATTAATACAACTGACGACAGTGGCACCGGAAAGGGAGAGGCATCGCTGCGTGGCGAGAACGCCTGAGCCAGCGGGACGACATGTATTGAACAATCTCTGCCTCGGCCGCGTGCCCAGCTAACGCTCCTCCGCACCCAGACCCACCGGAGCCCCTGCCCGGCGCTGGCTGGGAGCCCGGACCTCGTTTTGCCCCTCCAGCCCCAACTCTGATTTTAACTCAAATCCCCGGTGCTGCCGGGAGAGCTCTCCGGCACGGGCTGCGGCAGGAGCCACCAGCACAGGCCACCACTTGCCCCTGCCCAGCCCTAGCACCCACTGGGACACACGGCACCCACGGCACCAGGGTCCCGGCACGGTCCCCTCGCCGCCAGCTCTGGGGGACGCCCCACGGGACGGTCACCCCCAGCCGGGGGCCAGGCTCCTCTGCATGCCCGGGGCGGCCAGCCTCCAGCCTGGTCTGGTGAACACGGCGCAGCGGGGTGAAGGCGATGGGGAGGGCGTCAAAAACGCTGAGCAGAAAGCGCTGGCACCCTTTAAAGCTTGCTCCGAGCCCCAAGGCCTCCTGTGCACACCAGCCCCGCACGCTCACCGCTTCTTTCATTTCTGCACCAGAGCCGAGACAAACGCCGTCCCCGGCACACCGGCTGCGGGGGTCGCAGCGGGAGGTTTCGCCCGGCTCGGCGGCCCCGGAGATAAGCAGTTACAAATCCAATAACGTAAGGAGCCTGCCCCGTCCCCTGTTCGCTGCGGACAGCTGCTTCGCAGTAGCTTTGATCGTGTTTTCTCTGCGGTGTAAGGCATGCACTACTACAGTTAACGCGTAATTGCAAAACATACATTTGCATGCAATTACCCATTTTAAAGGGCGGTAATAAAATAAAAGGAATCAGACGCAATCTGCTCTCCAGACCTTGTCCTCACAGGACCTAAGCGCAAAGCTCCAAAATCACTGCAACAGCCAGTGCAGCTACCGCCAAGAAGCAAAACCATTCTCGTATCTTCCCATTAACTCAGCTCTGGCCCACCACACGTTAGAGAGCCTCAAGCCTGGACACGGCTCGTTTTATGAAGGTCAAGTAAATTTTCATCTCTTCCCTGCCCACCCTTACCTTCCACCGCCGCTCCCGTCGCCAGACGAGCATCACGTGCGCTCCCACGCGCGTTGTAGCCGTGCACGCACTGACTCTCAGTGACTGGTGTACGAGGCTCCTCTGCTCCACAGACATGATTATTTCTTTGCTAGTTTTGCTTGCTAAGGCTAAAGCAAGAGGTGACTCTTTGCCTGAAGGAGGGACTTACTTTTTATTGTTGGGTTTTTTTTAAATCCTCCATGGTTTGTCAGTACATCCCCCCGGGGATACCAAAGGGAAAACACCCAGCGCGCAGAGGGCTGAGGAGCCACGAGCAGGCGAAGGGCTGGCTAGCCTCCTGCAGGGGACATCACCCAGCCAGCGCGTTCCCGAGGAGCCTGGCTGGACGGGGGCGGAAGGTCCCCACGGGCTCGTCCCGTCGCACCTTCGCACCTCTGACGTCGCCAGTGCAGGACTACCCGAGGCAGAGGGGGCTCGGGGGTCCCTGCCTGGCCCCGGGGGACCCCTGCGCTCGCTGGGACGCCTGGGGTTGGCACAGGGCGGCTGTGAGAAGCAAACCCAGCCGGCAAGCTCATCAGCCTGGGGCTGATTTTTGACACGCAAAGATCCTTTGATGGGCTGATGCTTCCTCCAGGGTGACCTCCCCGCTCGGGAACTGGGTTTGGCTGCTGCGTGCCTCAGCTCTTCCCTTGGCCGGCAGTACGGCCTGACCTCAAACTCCACCACGTTTTACGAGTTCTGTGCAAAGCCGTGCCCCAAGGGGCACTAAGGGCACCACAGGAGCACCCCGTGATCCCGGAGACGCAGCTGCCTTCCTGCGGAGACCTCACGTGGTGCTAGGAAACACGAGCAGCACGCCAAGGGCGGAGGGATGCTTCTGGATGCGACGCCCCTTTCACCAGCCCGGGGGTTCAGCTGCGCCCAGTGACTTCCCATGAAGTTGGGTAAGGCATACAGAAGCCTTAACAGAAAAACAGGGATCACAGCGGAATTGGTCTGTGCCAAAATCCCAGGCCCGCACGCGCCAAACCCCGTTTACTGCACAAGTGCCTCGGTCTCCATCGCGCAGGACCCTGGGGCTGGCCCTGGTCCCGGCAGCACGCGGCAGCCCCGGCCCCTCTCCCGGCGCCCGAGTCCCCCAGCACCAGCTCCTGCCGCCGCGCCCGCAGACGTGCACCCTCCAAAACCTGCGAGCAGAGTACTTCCGAGCCCCCTCGCAGAGCCTCCATCCCCCATACGCTGCCCTCGGGCACTTGGCAACACTTCCCAAGAGCAGCCCCAGCCACGCGAGGCGGGAGCGCGCCCACGGCAGCCAGAAGCCGAGCTCCCTCCCGCCCCAGAACAGCGGTTCCCGACAGCCAGGGACGGCCCGGTTTAAACCCGAAGCGGTGGGACGGGCGCAGCAGCTCCAGGCAGCAGAGCCGACGCTTCAGGCTGTTGTGCCCCAGCAGGGCACGGGCACAGCTCCCAGCGGCAGGGCCAGACCCAAACTCACCAGAGCTCCCTGGCCATTCCGGAGGCCGAGCAGCAAACGTGGCCATTCAGCAGCAGCCGCCGCGGAACGCTCGGTCCTCTGCAGCGCCTTCCCTGCCTGCCTGCGGCCCCGGCACCTCCCCGCGCTGCCCGTCACCAAGGCCCCGGCCGCGATGCCAGGGCTCTCCATCCATCACCTCTCCTCCGACGCTCCCGCTCCGCAACGTCTACTCATCCTCTCCAGTTCGAGTCCCTCAGACATATTCACGGTTACCATAGGAACTAATGAACCTCAAATTAAAAAAAAGAAAAAGGGGAGACAGACAGAGGGAAAACCGCTTCGATGCTCTGGTGCCACCTGCGTGCGCGAGTTTATCGCGACGAACGACGCGAGCGGCAGGCAGGGGAGCAGCCCGCAGCCCGGCGTCTCGCTCAGGCCCTCCCGCTGCCGCGCTCGGTCTCACCAAACACCGACTTTGGGCAGGACCCGGCCTTCGCGCTCGCCCCCAAGAGCCCCCGGGCGCGCCAGCCCTCCGCTGCCCCCTCCACGACGCGCCCCCGGGATGCAGGGCTCGGTGCTGCCGCAGCGAACAGCCCTCACCCCGGCACGAGGGGCGGCTCAGGCGGGGGCTCCCGCCGCCCCCCAGCCAGCTGGGACCCCCTGTGCGGCCAAAACCTCGGGGCCGCGTCCACCACCACGCGCTATTCCTCCCCTGCCAGGCTTCTGCGAGCCAATATTGACGTTCGCAGCACGCACAAGGCTTCCCGAAGCGCTCCCTGGCTTGCAGAAAGCAGCTTGTCTTTTTGTTATCAAGTTATACAGTGAAGAAAATTGCCTACGCCTGGTGTCTTAGCCAGAAGGCTGCAGCAATAACAAGAGGGCGTCAGAAAACCAAAACTTTTTTTTTCTTATTTTATTTTAAAAGCTTTTACAAATATCTAATGCGGCTCTGGCTGGGCCCCAATTACTGAACCATTTAACGAAGCAATCTGTCCGCAAACCAGAAGCGCTATGAGGCTGTGGAAAGCATTAGCTGCGAATAGCGGAGATAAAACAACGGCGGCGGACGCTCACCGAACACCCTGAGCGAAGCCCCTCGGCCAGCCGGGGCACGAGGGAGGCAGGGAGGGACGTGGCCCCAGACCCTCGCCGCGGCCCGAGCAGCAGCGGCAGCGTGCCCCACGGCACAGCGCTCTGGGCATGGCATTGCCCGGCTCGGTGGGGAAAGGAGGTTAAACGTATTTCTGCAGCAGCACTGCCGCCCGGGCTCTGGGAAAAAAAAACCAGGGCACGGCACACGGCAGCGTACAAGGAGCACTTAAATCCTTCTCGGCTCCGTGGGAAAAGGAAAGCCTACCGAGATTTCTCTCCGCTCCCCAAAGCGGTAAACATTGATTGAAACTTCTCATTAGTTCGGCAAAAACCTGTGCAGTGAGCGTAGCGACAGCGTTTCTGTTGTGCTGTTTACAGTGGGCATTCGCAGGCTCGTTCAGGCAGCAGGTTCCCCCAAGGCTTTCTGTACACTTTTCCATTAATGAATAATTTGCACAAGTAATGATTATAGAGGGAAACCGCATGAGCTGTTACCCACACGCATTCCCCTGCGCTCAAGGGAGGCTTGGCCAGAATATTTCTATATTAGCACGTGGTTACGCTGACAGCACCGGGGCCGCGCGTGTGCTCGCAATGGAGAACCCCCAACGTGCGGAGCTTAGCCGGAAACGGGGGACGGTGGAGGCTGCGCCGCAGCGGAGGGGAAGGGATCGGCCCCCTCGGTCACACCGGTGGGACGAGGCCCGGCAGGAACGGGAGGCAGGTCCAGACAGCCGCAAGCGCTGGGAGAACAGAGCGCGTCGGTACCACCTCCCGCAGCCCCGTCTCGCTTGCTCTCCCCATCCAGGTGATGACGTTTCCCAGCGGGGCTGGCGATCCCGCGCGCCTCGCTCCACCTGCCCCAGCAGCCGCTTCGCCAGGAGCCACGCAGCCCGCCACGCCAGCTTTCAGCAAGCCCAGGGCAAACCCGAGACGGACCCGCCAAGCAACACCACCAGCCCACAGACCCTCCCGGGCCCCAAGGGCATCTCCGCTCCTCCAGAGCGATGCCCGGACGCCCCCCAGCAGCACGGCAGCAGGAGCTGGGTAACGAGCACAAGGCACCCCTTATCCCACCAACACCCACCGCCTTTCCAGCCTGCAAGATTCAAAAACAAAGCAAAAAAAACCCTGAGACTTCACTGGATTTTCAGCCAGCAGCTCGGTGGCAGCCCACCCTGCCGACCTCCCAGCCCTCCTGGCGCCCCGTGAACTGCGCCACGCGTTCCTTAACCCGCTGATCACACAGCCACTGTGTCGTCGCATTTACCGTCACAGCCCAGCGCCTGAACCACCTCGGACTTCCCAGGAAAACAAGCCGCGACGCGCGCGAGCGCAGCTCCAGGACGGGGTAGGCACGGCCGCTCCACCAGTCGCCCCTCGGCCAGGCCGGCGGGCGAGCGCTCGGGCGGGCAGCGCGGCCGAGCTGCGCCAGTAAAGGCCCAGCAAGCAGAGGCAACGCGGCCGGCCCGCAGGGCGCGACCCGCTGCAGAGCTGGAACGGGGAGGGCGGCCCAGCTAAGGAGAAAGCGCCCTCCACGCACAAAGCTATCCCTGAGCACCGCGTATCTCGCAGGGAAAGCACCCCACGCGAGAAAAGAGCACGGGTACTCACTTGATCTTCAGGCTGGCGAGCATCGTCTTGTCGATCCTGGGGAGAAAGCAGAGGAGGGCGTTACTGCGGGCGCAGGGGGCTCCGGGCTCGGACGGGGGGCTGTCCCTCCTCCCTCGGGTGCCGGGGGCTGCTGGCAAACCCGGCCCCAGCATCTCGTCCAGAGGTGCCGTCGCTCTGGCTGGCACGGCAATCCCCACAGAAAGACCTGACCACAAACCAAAATCAGCCGAAGCTCAGCCCAAAGCGAAGCCTGGCAGCAAGGAAAACAAACGCCCCCAGCTGCTTCCCGGTGGTGACCAGCGCAGAACTGCTGCCTCCTCACCCGGAACGCCAGCAGTAAACCGGGGGGCACGGGAGGACGCTACCCGCGTCCAGGCTCTGCCCAAAGCGCGGTTCCCACCTCCCACAAAACACAAACTTGAAGACGACAGCCTTGACGCGCCGGGAAGAGCGTGCCAAACCCCGCAAACTCCACCCTGCAGCGTCACGGGGAGCCCAGTCCGGCGGGCAAGGAACAAGGACACCGCAAGGCGCGGCATCGTGCACCTGCCTGGCGGCTGCCTCGTGGCGCGAGCTCAGGCTCACCCCCCCAGCCGCTGACTTTACCCTTTTCCTTACCCCCTTGCTCGCGAGCAGCTGCTACGCGCGCTCGCACCCGCAGCGAGAGCCCCGGACGGACGGAACACAGCGCAGCCCCGTCGCTCCCAGCCCCGGACGGCTCCCGTGTGCCAGGGAGCCCCAGTCGCTTCACTGGTTTATCTGTCACCATTAGTAAGTGCCTATCTCCACAGAATCATCGCGGTTAAAACCACATTAATATTAATTAATGCAAATCACGGTAACGTCTCAAAATGCAAAATCATGTCTTTTGGCAGTCGCTGCAAACGCTCTGTTATCTGCCACATGGAATTAATTCCACATCTCTAAGAAAAAACAAACAAACACCAAAAAAACCCCTCCCAAAGCCCCGTTTGGCGCTGCGACCACAGAGCACGCGGCACGGCCGCAGAAATACGGCTTCCCCTCTACTCGCAGCTTTACCTCCCTCCGCTCCCAGGCCGAACTTCTCCATCGAGAGGCGGCTGCACCTGCGGGCAACGCAGTGGGGCCGGATCCCCGGCGCGTCATGCCGCAGGCTGAGCCGGGCGGGCGCCGGGGCAGGCGCAGCAGGAACCCGGCGCGGGGCGTCCCCGCTCCCTGCGGGCGAAGGCACCCCAGCTGCACCCCGGCACCTCCTGCCCACGCCGCCCGCGCGCACCATCGCCCTCCCCGAGTCCTTGGGCCGACACGGCACTTCCAAAGCCCCAAGGCCGCAGCGGCCCCATCCCAGGCATTTCCGCAGACACCAGCTCCCACGCTCCGCTCCCGGAGCGCCGGCACACCACGGCTCCCACAAACAGACCCAGCGCCCCCGCTACGGTCCCTGAACAAGCCTGTCCACAGACCTCGCTCATCCTTAAATCAAGTAGAACGTTAAAGCGTGCTGGTGTAAATAGCTGTTGCCCGACGCGGTGACAGACGCACACGAGCCGTNACAAACAGACCCAGCGCCCCCGCTACGGTCCCTGAACAAGCCTGTCCACAGACCTCGCTCATCCTTAAATCAAGTAGAACGTTAAAGCGTGCTGGTGTAAATAGCTGTTGCCCGACGCGGTGACAGACGCACACAAGCCGTGGGACAGCGGGTGGCTGGGGCAGCTCCGGCAGGACCCGCGCTGCAGTGGGGAGCCGCACTGGGAGGGCTTCATCCGGGACTGCAGGAAGAAAAATCAGTTGCTGTTATTTGGCCTCTTGGGGAGCGGGGGGGGAAAAAATACAATTAAAAAAAAAAAGAAAGAAAACCCTCCGCAAGGGAAACCGCAGTTGCAGGATGACTAAGTTACGAGAGCCGCTTTGTCAGGCCCTGCCCTGCGCCTCCTCCGAGGTGGGGTGAAGCGAAACGCCCCACGCCCCGGCCCAACGTCCTCCCCGGCGCCCCAGCACGGCCCGGGGGCTCCCCGAGCCCCGGCAGCACCAGCAAAGGGGGCGTCTCGCCCCCCCGCCAAGAGCGGTGCCCGGGGAAAGGCGCGGCAAACGCCAGCTGGGTGCCGACGGCCCAGAGAAGCCGAGGCTGGCACCTGCATCGGTCAGCGGGGCCGCGGCGAGCTGGGCAGGGGCCTGGGGTGCCCGCGACGGGCGTCCCTACGCCCAAGAGTGGCGGCGCCACGTCTGCACCCCGGGACGAGCACGCTCCTCCGGTACCTCGGTGGCAGCAGGCGCAGGCGGTAGGCAGAACAAACACCCGGCCGACACTCCAGCCGAGGGCTGCGAACAGCGACGGCAGCTACGGAAAGCGGCGGCTGGGCGTGCCCGGCCACCCGACGCGGTCCCCACGGGAAGGGCGTGTCGGCCGCAGGCCCGGGCGCTGTGAGAAGGTGCAGGTACCGGGCTGCAGCCGGTCCCTTCCTTTCCCGTAAACGCCCACGGAGCATTCTCCCACTGCCCACGGTGCTCTCCGGGCACACACGGCTCCGGGGGGTGCCCTCCCCAGGGACCCCCACGGTCACCAACCCCCCCGGGAGCTCCCCCGGCCGAGCACGGAGAGCGGGGCCCCCCCCGCACCCCAAGGCTTCCTTTCTCACCGTGCAGACAGCGACGCTGGTATTTAGAGGAAAGCCCGCACCCCGCCTCCCCCAGCCCGGACCGCGGTGCCGGCACAGCCCCCAACCGCCGGCAGACCACACTTTTCCTGTGTGACTCTCCGGCTCGTGGTTATCTTCTCCCTGCAACTGCCGAAGCGCAGAAGGAAAATAACCGAACAAAGGCCGGGCGGCCCCGAACGCCCCTGCAAAGCGGGGTGACAGCTCTGCTCCGCGCTCGTGCCGCTCCGGCGCAGCGGGGAGCTGTCAACGGCAGCAGCTCCCGGGGTGCACTGGCACGGCCGGGGCCCCAGAGCCCCCGCTCCCGACGACGGCTGCGGGGCAAAGCCGCCCAAGAGCTGCCATTTCTCTCTGCCGCAAAACGAGCCCACATTTCACAAAACTCGTTGGTACAGAAGTCTATCGGAGGGCTTCCTTCCCATTTTTATGCATAGAAAAAAAAAAATCCAGCTGAGAAAACGCTCGGCTTCAGTAAGGCGTGCGATTCTATTCCCAGGAGACTTTGCCAAAACTCTCGACAAGTTCGCTGCCCTCCCACAACCATCCCGGTTACTCGGCATTTCCCCCAGCACGTTTCGAGCAGCTCCAAGCCCACCGACACAAGCACTCTCCCCAGAGCCCTCGGGCTCCCCGGTGCCCAGCCGCAGCCACCGCAGCGCGGGGAACGACCCTCTCCACCAGCGCCAAACAGCCAAATTCACTACAGGCTCGCCAATTCGGCCATCAGTTCCCACGGCCTGATCACAATCACACAGCGCAGACATGGAATGGGCATAAAACACCCTAGAGAGAGGGGAACTGCGGGAGGGGCGGGGGGAGAACAGTGCCGTTTTCTCAGACTCTCTCCCTATAGATCAACGCGTCTCAGAGGGCAGGGACACGAGCAGCACGGTCCTGCTGAACGCAGGGCACAGGCGGCAGCCACGGTGCTCTGCCGAGGACAGACGGTGCAGGGACGGCTCGGCGAGGCGCCGACGGCGCAGGACCCTGCCGCGAGCCAGGTGGGACCCTGCCGCACGCGATGCAAGGTGCTGAAGGCGGCTGTAAGCATCGCTGTCTGGGCGCAGGAGGAGCGGGCAGCAGGTCCTGGGCAGCACAAGGAGTCGGGGTAGGGCCACAGGATGCTCTTGCAGGTGACTTCGAGCCCCTGGGAGCCCACCACGAGCCGCCGGGAGGTCCCCTCACCACCCGGCACCCGCAGAGCTCACGAGGGGTTTCACCAGGGCACCGCAGCACTTGCCCGCCGAAGCTGTGCCGGGCTTCCCCGCGGGCATGGGGGGAAGAAAGTCCTTCCCGACTCCCACGCGCTCCCGTTGGCACGAGGCAGCAGAAGGGCTCTGCCGCGAGGGCACCGCGCCGCAGCACCGCCCCGCTTCCTCCTTCGAAGCCGCAGAGGGAAGAAAAGCTCCTCGCACAGCGCCGCGCTCCCAGCAGCGAAGGGGGGATAGAAAGGAAAGGCACCCACCAGCCGTAGCCGCCGAAGGAGACGCTGCGCTTTCTCTGGAACATGGTGGCGGCTCGGTGCTGCCAAGGTGCTCCGGCCATGGCGGGGACGCGGTGATGGGGCCGGCAGCACCCGCCTGCC
>VZSC01015127.1:192850-205955 GCA_013398225.1 Steatornis caripensis | reverse complement strand
GTCCTCCTCACCCCGCGCCAGCGGGACCAGCGCCCGGGGATCCCGCGGCTGGCGGGGGGCGGAAGCGGAGCTCCCCCTGCTCCCCATGCACCCGGCAGCCCCCCACGGACCATGTCAGCTACCACCGACACAGGTGACGGGCCGCTTGCGCCAGGCGAGGGCGAAGAATAGCCCAGAGACCCAACTCCCTGAGGCCGCCAGCCGCCCTCTGCTCCAGGGTCTCACACCGGCGCCTTCCCAGCACCACCTCGCCCGCATGGGAGCTCATCCAGAAATAGTTTGTCTGCAATGACGTTTTCTCGCTTCCCCTCCTCCCCCCAAGGTATTTCACACGCTTGGGCTCAAAAACAAAACGGAAAAAAAACCCAAACCCTCTGCCCTTCGGAGCAGGCACAGCCAAACCGTAACCGAAGAGCCAAAACCGAGAAGCAAAGGCCCGGGGGAGGATGCCTCGCTGGTACCGCCTGCCCCAGACAAAACGAACGTTGCCCAGGGGCCTCTGCCAGAACCAGGAGCGCCCATCGCCTCGACCTACCGCGGCCACGCTCCCGACTCCGGGGAGCAGCCCTGGCCCGCGGGTAACACCGCGGAGGGGGTGCCGCGCGGCCGCGGCAGCGAGCCACGTTGTCAACAAGCCAATTAACAAAGCCAAACTCTGCTGGAGCACCAGGTCCTTGCAGCTCCCTGGGGTTCAGCACCGCTCCTGGAGCCCCTGGGCAGCTCGCGGGGGGAGCGGCGCCCGCGCTCCGGCTGGCTGCGTCGCGCGCCCCAACCAGGCACAACANCAGGTCCTTGCAGCTCCCTGGGGTTCAGCACCGCTCCTGGAGCCCCTGGGCAGCTCGCGGGGGGAGCGGCGCCCGCGCTCCGGCTGGCTGCGTTGCGCGCCCCAACCAGGCACAACAAAAGAGCGAGCAAGGGGAGGGAGGGAGGGAGGGAGAGGCCGCGCCAGTACCAACAACTGCACGGCATTAAAGCTTAATGAGCACAAACCGCTGGGCTGTGATTCTGTTTACCACAGGAAACACGAGCTAATTCTGCACCGCCCCGGCTCAGCTCCCCCACCACCTCCTGGGGGACCACCGGCGCTCGAGCCACCCCTGACACCGCACCTGCGGCTGCCAGCGGGACCACCGGACCCGCGGCGTTCAGAGGTCCCTGCAAACAGCTCCAGAAAACGCACGAACCAAGGGCGCAGAAGGGGAGGCCGAAGGCACCTTCCTCCCAGGCGGCCGAAGCTGCCAGCCCGGTCTCCTGCAGACACGCCAGCACGGCGGGACACGTTAGCCGGGCCACCAGCCCCCGGGCACGGCCACACGGTTCAGCCCCCAGCTCCCTGCAGCTCAGGACCCTTCGCAACGGAGCCAGCGCAGACGGTACCTGCTGCTCCAGTCCCCGGGGGCTGCTCCGGCTCCTGCGGCAGCCTGGCCGTTCGGGCAGACACGGAAACATGAACCGCTCACGAGGGGCTCCAGTGCGGCGCTGACCCTCTGCCCGCACGAGCCCTGGGCACGGAGAGCACTCACGCTGCCGAGGGACGAGCAGCAGGCGCGGGCAGAGGAGGGGGCTGGCGTGGGCACCTGGCCGTCTCCTCCGCAGGCAGAGCCCGCGCCGCAGAGCAGAATTACACCCAGGAAGGGCAGCGTAATTCTTTCCTTTGTTACTGGGGCTAAGAGAGACTGATTACATCATTAGTGCTTTAATATTGCATGCGGCACGCCGAGGGTATTCATCTTTCTATTATTATTCCAAGGAAGGTTGTGGGCACCCAGAAATATTAGATTTTGTCCTGGCAGGAAGAACACGCCACACATATCATCGGCCTCGACGCACACAGCAAAGGAAAACAGTGTCCGAACGAATTCTGACTCAGTGCATGGAATATTTTTAACAGTATTTTCTCCCCTTTATGGTGCTGCTGAAGCGAAGCGAAGTGAGAAACTCAATGCCCTAAACAGCAGCTTCCCACAAAGCCCAGCTCGCTTTCAACGGTGGCTGTTTACTGCTCAACAGCCAGCAGGTCTGCAGCACCAGCCGGCTGCCACGGTGCTCGCTCAGCCCCAGCCCCAGCCCCAGCCCCGGGGAACGCTGTTTGTCACCCAGGAGGCAGGCTGCGGCCCGGGAACCGTAAAGCCCGGCAGAGCTCCCAGAGACCGTGACGTACGTCCGCCAGTCTGGGGGCTGCTCACTGCAGGGCACCCCGCCACCGCCTCCTTCCAGCAGCCCCATCGGGCGCTTTGCTCTTCAGGGACGGCCGGCAGTCTGGGCAGCGGAGCCGCGCAGCCCGCTTATCTACAACCGGGCTCAATACGCCTGAGGTTTAACCGGGAGGATGAGCCTGCAGAAACGAAGAGCTAACTCCCAGCAAAACGCTCAGCCGGCCAGAAAGAGGAGAAAGTTCGGCGCATTAGCGGCCTCTTTAAGAACGGCAGTGCTGCGCCACGCGCTGCCACCCTGGGGAACAGAAAACAGGGAGAAAAGGTGCCTGGGGAGCAGGGCAGACCGTGGCCCCGGCCTGGGCACTGAGGTTTTATCTGGCCGATGGCAAGGCTTGGTGGCCCGCGCGCCGGCCGCGCAGAAGCGGTGCGCTGCAGCCCAGTGCAAGCGCACGTCCATGGCATCCCCTGGACGGGGCCATCGGCCGCCGCAGCGGCCCCGCGGCCAGTGGCGCTGGGTCCTGCCAGCGCCAAGGTTTCCACAGAAGCCACGGGTACCAGCCGTGCACGAGGCTGTGGCCCCTGCTCTGGGGGTGCTGAGGGGAGGCTGCGTTACATACCACAGCACCCAGCCCGCGGAAAGCCCCGTCGCTGCGCCCGCCCCATCCCACCCGCTCTGCTCAGCATTGGCTGCGAGCTGCTGGAGGGCGAGGGGGGAGCGAGGGACAGCGAGGAGCTGGGGAGACGCGGGTGGGCCTGATCCTGCCGGGTCTGCAGAGCCCACCCGGGGACACCAGGAATGTGGCAATGGCGAGGGTGAACGCTGGGCTCGGGGCTCCGGGGAGCTCATCTTCTACCCATCTTCTACTCATCTTCACTCACACGTCGGGGCAGATCCAGCGCTGGGTAAGGCCCCAGAGCCTCTTGTTCCTCAGAGCAAGGCCATGCCCAGCCCGTGCCGCAGACCACGCTCCAGCTCCTCTTCCACGCTCTCGAGGCCATCGGCCACCGCCGACGGCCCACAGCCTCGTCCCTACATCCGCAGCAATCTGGTCCCTCCGGCTCAGTTCTATGAAAACGGCTAAAACACAGACCTGGGAGGAAGCCACCGCCCGACCTGCAACACGTCACTTAGCGGTGACGGGGTACACGCGCCCAGCCCAGCCCATGAGCTGCACCATGAGCATTCCCGGCAGCCGAGGGAGCGCCCAGCCGCGCCTTGGGGACCCCAGGAAAGCGACAGGCGCTGGGTGAGCCCCCACCGAGCGCTGGCCAGGCGCCTGCGCCCCCCCAGCCAAAGCCCCTGGCTCAGCTGCAGCTTTCAGGTTTCTAATGAGCTCTTGCACCACTGCCCAGGGGATGGCAGAGAGACGGAAAGGTCGGATGACTCAGCCGCTCGGGGCCACATCCAGCCCAGCTCTCACACACCCCAGCCAGCTCCTCGCGCTCTGTGAAAGCGAGGAGCTGGCGTGAGCCGAAGGCACCGGGAACGGCACGGCCAGCACCGCAGCCTTGCACCCTGCCGAGACCCCGGGGCAGGCGCACATGGCTCAAGGCTGCGCCAGGGTCCCAGGAGAGGCGGAGGAACCCACTGGAAGCTGGCAGCAACCGACAGGGCCCAGCACAGCGGGGGCTCCTGTCCTCGCACACCACGGAGCTGGGGAACCCACCGTCCCGGCAGGATGAACCCACCGGCCGCCACAGCGGAGAGCGGCGGCTCCTCCCCGCGCATGGCTGGAGGCACCCCCACCGCACACACACCAGGGCACCCCAGCGCCTTTGGGCCGCAGGAATGGGGTAGCACCGCTGCTCACAGCAAAGCGATCTCCAAACCACGCGGTGCCTGCGGCCGGGCACCAGGGAGGCCGGATCCGTTCCTCGAGCGAGGCAGCCGGACGACCAGCAGAAACAGGCAAACCTCGGACTCAGCCAAGCCTGGGGGCACAGAGAGAGCCGTCCCCGAGCCCTCCGCCACGCGTGTCGCGGTGAATGTCGGCAGCGGGTGGGAACGGGACCCTGGGATGAGCCAGCAAGGGCTGTGCTCAGCCTGGCACAGACGGAAACGCTTCTGCAGGACCGCGGTGGAGGAAGACAAGGGCAAACCCTGCAAAGCCTGGCTCGGTTCAGCGCAATCACATCAGCAGAAATCAATGTGTTTAACTGCTTCTGGGTCTGAAGTCCACTGATGCTAATTTCTCTTTTCTTTACAGTATCGATCTCATTGCTTGCAGGCAGCGCAGAGGGCAGGCGAAGAAAGCCCGGTCCCGGCTGCATGACCAGGAGCAAACCCCGCCGTCCTGCCGTGCGGAGCAGGCGACTCCCCACCCCTCCGAAGCTCACTCCGCACACAGCGTCGGGGTAGTTGGACACAACCCTCCGGGTCCTCGGCTGCCGCCTTTGGGCCTCCTGGGGTGACTGGGTTTGCTGAGCACGCTGCGGCACCGAGAATGTCGCCAGCATTCACATTTGGGGCACGCACATGCTCGCTGCGTACCCAGCCTGACAGACGGTAGCAACTGGTCTCTCCCAGCATCACGCGACCCAGCTCTTTACTGCAGAGGGACGCAGATCTCGTCCGATCACAGCGCTGCACACAGAAAGTCGTCACGCAGACTTCCAGGTTCGCTAAATTCTTCTCATCCCGCTATGAATTAAATGTACAGAGTGGCTTGCTTTCTCAGGTCCACCATTTCACAGCTGTCTTGCTTGTGAGGGGATGAAATTCCCTAGAGTGGCTCTCTCTTTAGCAAGAGCCTGGTCAAGGGCAGAGATTTTTCCGTGTGTCTGTCTTCCCCACCTCTTCCAACCACGTCCCTTCCCGTGCAAGTCCAGCACCAGAGGGGATGCTTCAGAGGAGCAGCAGACGCCCGTGTCCACACAGCGCGCCTCCCCTGGGGATCCGGCGGCGAGGTTTCTCCGTGCACACACAGGTACGCCCCCGGCGTGCCTCGCTCAGGACGCCCCAGAGCCAGCCCGGCCGCAGGCAGGGCAGGCCCCGCTGCCGCGGCGTGCCCATCGCGCGCCCAGGGGCAGCCCTGCTGCAGGCAGCCGGCCGTGCCAGTGCCAGGTCCCCGGGCACCATCACCGTGGTCACCATGGAGCATCCCACTCCGCGGTCCCCTGCTGCTGCTCGGAGCAGCCCAAGGCCGTGGTCTGTTTGCCCAGGCACTGCAGCGGCCGCTGGAGGGACGACGCACGAGGGCAAAATCCAACAAAAGCCCTTTCCTGCCAGGTTTCACCCACGTGCCCAGACACCCACAGAGCCGGGGAGGGAGCCGGCCGCACCCCCACCCCACCGGCTCGAGGGCCCCAGGCTGGGACAGGCTGCCACTGCTGGCACACAGCTGGAGCAGAGGAACCAGAGAGCGTTCGGCGCGGATCACAAGGCACTGCAGCCTACGAAGAAATCGTGGCAAGACAGAAAAAGAACTGCTTCGACTAAAGACCAGGGCTGGCAAACGTGGGGGTGGGAGGAAAGCACGGGTATGAGATAGACCCGAACATGCTTTGGCTGGAAATTAGGAGGTTTCTAATCTTTAATACAAACAGTCTCTGGAACAGCTTCCTAATAGCACAAGCAAAGGAAAAAAAACCCAACCGACGCTCAGCACGTTTAGGGAGACATTACACGAGCTGGAGCGTGCAGTGGCAGGGAGCTGGGCTCGGCGACCCAGGCGGGCCCTGACGCCCTCCTCGCGTGGGGCTCCCCCTCACAGCCCACACGCCACACTGCTCCCCAGCCCCCCAACAGCAGATGGCTAAGCGGCGACTGCCTGCAGCCAACATGCGCTGGCACAGGATTAGATTTAGGCAGCCGTCAGGGCTCAGATTCAAGGCCAAACTGGTGTACAGTTCCATCTAAACACGGCAAACGACGCACAGGATTTGGACTCAAGCTTTTCAAAACCCCGCTAACACCTTGCCAGTATCACCTGTATTTCTCCACCATTTTGGGTGTTTTCTGACAGGGCTGGGCTGGATTCTAATCGGAATCAAGCCAACAGCTCCTTCTGGTTTGGCACCCAACTTGGAGGCAGATGTTAACTCTAAGCAGGGATTCATCTACCCCCACGAACCTGGAAAGAGGTCTGGGGAGAATGAGCTGTTTTTAGCTCCTGGAAAAAACGTCTCTTCCTACGGTTGCTGCTGAAGTCCTGTTCCTGTTTCCACAGCAGCCGCTAACGACAACCAGAGCATCTGACTTCAGGTATGCAACAGGCGACCGCAGCAGGGGGACGCTGCGCGCAGCCCCCAGGACCCCGCTACCACGCAGACACGCTTGGGGATGAAGAGGAAGGAAGGATGGTAAAACAAATAGCAGCAAAGGAAAAGGGCGGGTTTGCTGCTGCGGTTATCGTGAGCTGCCCTTCGGGGGGAATCATCGCCAGAGGGAGAAGAAAATATCTGTGAAAGCCGGTGCGTGCAGAGCGCGAGCCTGCTGGCTGGAATCACGCTTCTTGTTGAATCCGAATTTAGACTCCTTGGCGTGTTTCCAGCCCTCAATAAATCGTGCCGTGTGGACAGACAGTATGTTCCTTGTGCTACTAAAACAACGAGCGGTCTTAAATAAAACAGCAGAGCCCAGAGCGCGCAGGAGANCGAGCCTGCTGGCTGGAATCACGCTTCTTGTTGAATCCGAATTTAGACTCCTTGGCGTGTTTCCAGCCCTCAATAAATCGTGCCGTGTGGACAGACAGTATGTTCCTTGTGCTACTAAAACAACGAGCGGTCTTAAATAAAACAGCAGAGCCCGGAGCGCGCAGGAGATGAGGGAGTAAGGCGGTACCCGGCAGGACCCACGTCGCGTCCCGCACACGCCGGGGATGCAGGTGACAACGCTGGCGCAGCCCTCACCAGCTCCGCCGAGCTCACCCACGGGGTTACACCGGTGCTCTGCCCGCACAGGTGAGCGGGGCAAAAAGAAACGCTCTGCTCTGCCTCGTGAGCAGGCATCGCGCTGCTTCTCCGGCAGAGACCAGCCGTGATCTCGCTCGGAGAGAGGGGCGGTGGGCCACCCCGCAGACGGCTCGCGACAACNGGGGGCTGCCGGGGATGGGGGGCTGACGGGGATGGGGGGCTGCGACACTGCCGGGGATAGGGGCCTGCCAGGGATGGATGAGCAGGAGGGTGGGCTCCCAGGGATGGGGGGGCTGCTGGGGATGGATGGAGGCGGGAAGCTGCCTGCTACAGCCCTCCCTGCCCTGCAGCCCCCCCCCTCCGCTTCACCNCAACCCCCTCCCGTGCCCCGTTTCTGTCCAACGCACCGAGCCCTGCGGCTCCCCAGCCGCTCGGAGCAAGCGCCGACACCCCGAAGCCCCCGACGCCGTCCCACGGCCCCCGAGCCCCCCGGGGCANCTGCTACAGCCCTCCCTGCCCTGCAGCCCCCCCCCTCCGCTTCACCCACGCAGGACCACAGAACCCCTGAGCTCGGGAAGGGCTTTTAGGACAACGGAGTCGAACCGCGAACGTCGCGCTGCCAGGGAGCGGGGCAAGGCCGGCTCGGGTGAAGCGTATCAGCAAGCTGGAAACTGGGACCGGGGCTCCGCGGGGAGGAAAGAACACGAGGCTCGAGGTGCGATGGGCTCCTGGGCAAGGTTTGCTCACGGGGGCCGTGGGCAGCGGCGCTGGAGCAATACCCGCCAGCCAAAGCTGAGGCTCTCGCCCATCAAACGCGCCTGGGGCTTTTAGAGCGAAAGGGACGTTTTGTGAAAAAATAACTAGAAAATGGAGCAAACCCCTTCGGATTCAGCTTTGAGCGCAGACTTTAGTCTTCCCTGCGAGCCCCTTCGTCTGTTACAGCTGAATTAAAGAGACACAGACCTGACCAGACAAAAGAGCAGCTTCCAGGGCCAAGATCCAGACCCACTGAAAGGAACGGCAAAATTTCCATTCCCACCGACGGGCCCATCCTTTCTAGCTCACAGGGCACCCCCCGAGCCCCGCACTGCTGCCACTCAGCCGAGCCCAAGGATGAGCTGCACCACAGCCCAGCCTGCTTGTCACAAGCTGCACCGCTTTGGTCCCACTGGTTCCTAAAGGGATTCAGCGAAACCAATGCAATCCCCTTCCCTGGCAGCCCTGAAACCTGCTTCACAGCACTGAACACCAGCGTGGGTGATTTCAGCTACCGACAGCACCCAGGGCTGAGCCGGGCAGCCCGCTGCACCCCACACTGCTCCACGGCCGGCTGTCTCCGTGCTGCCTGGTCCCTGCCGGACGCATGCACGGCTTGGCCACACCGGCGCTCGCACTGGGCGACCAACAGCCACGCGACTCTAAAACCATCGTGGTCTCTCACGCCCAGGTTTGCTCTGTGTTGTGAGCCAAACAGCCACGGACACCACGCTGTTCCCCGGTAGCGCGCAGCTGGGCCCAGCTGCCGAAAGCCTTCCCGTGCCGAAGGAGAGACCGGTCCCAGCCAAAGCAGCCCTGGCGGCAGCAGCGTGCCTGCTGCTTCCAAACACAGCACCGTGTGCGTGGGACCAGGGAAAGCCAAGTCAGCTGCGTGGAGGGCCATAGGCAACGGGACCCACGCTCTCATCCTTCTATGAAGTGCTGCTCAAGTGGGCCCCGCGAGTACATTGACGCGTGCAAATAATAAAGATAACAAAATACACCTGTTACGTTAACGCCTCCAGCGGATCAGCCATGCTCTTGCTCAGCTGTGTCACTACCATTACGCAAAGAACAAGCAGCGAGTGCAAAACAGAGACAGTGATCCGATGAATGTGACAGACAAATAATGTGACAGTCTGAAATGCCACAGAGCGTCCTGGTGACAGCGTGCCACCTGGGGCACTAAAACGGCCCCGAGCCAAAGCCTCCTCGGCAACCGTGGCCGAGACGAGCGTCGGTGCTGGGAGATGGGCATGGCTGCCCGGTCTCTCGCCCGCCAGCGGGCACACGCAGGGCCAGGAGGCTGCAGGACGCCTCGCTGCTGCCAGTAACGGGCAAGGGGCTTAAAGACAGTAACGCACCCCCGACGCAGCTCCTCCTCACAGAACGGCTGCTAAAGCAAACGGCACGGCACGGCCCGCGGCAGCTTTGAGCCCCGAGTGGGGCCAGCAGCTCGGCTCCTGGGCTGCAGGCGCTGCCTGCGCGGGCGCTCTCCTGTCTGCTTGCAGAGTCGCAGTTAGGCAAACCGGGGACTTGCTGAGCTGGAGTCTGCACCGGGGCTGCCCTGGGCCACAGCCCCAGCTCCCATCTGGGGACAGATTTTATCCCCTTGAGAGGGACGCAGGCACCGTTCATAACTGGCCACTGATGTCCCACGCGCTCTACCAGACTTCTCCAGGTGACTTCCCAGCCCACTGGGAATTCAAAGGAATCCAGCGGAATTAAACTCCATGGTAGGTAACATCAATTATAAATCAGGTTTCACGCATTTAAGATCCACCTGCCGCACGATGCATGCACGTCAGCAGTGAGATTAACGCAGCCTTTGACAGCAATTTGCAGAACTTAGTTAAAATCAATAACCAGCACGGTAATGTCAGGTTTTGGAAGGCCTCTCCAGCGGCGCGCGGAGGAATCGTCATCTCGGGAAGCGGCAGGCGTGTATGCCACGGCTCCCGCCAAGCAAAGCGGGGCACCTCCCTCCTGCTCCCAGAAATCTCTTCTAGGCATGGACATCACCCTCCCCACATGGACATCGCCCTCCCCGCAAGAGGGGCAGGGCCCCCCTCAGCCAGCCCCGGGGCTCTGCAGCACCGTCCCCCCCCAGAATGCTCACCCTGCAGGGAGCCTCCGAGAGCACCCGCAGCCCTTCCCCGTCCTGGGGAGGGGCTCAGCCCAGGCGCCCCCTCCCTCCCCAGCCGCCCTCCCCGGGAAATAAATAAATACCTCAGGGCTTTAAGGGCTCTCAGAGCAAAACCGCTCCTGAAATAAAGAGGGAAAAGCTTTTAGCCACACAGCCACCCAGGGACTCGGGGTGTTTGAGTGCTCCGAACAGGCAGGAAAACAGACGCCGCGCTCTATGCGTCTTGAGGCCTGCGAGGCTTTTATGTTAATGGCGTTTTATCACCAAACGCTGGGATGCGAACCGACAGCGATGCATATGCATCAGCGGGGAGAGCCAGGCACAGGCCCAGGACGCGGCTCCGAGACCTGCCCTCAACGAGCTGTGAAAGAGGGAGTCGAAGCACCGAAAGAAATTGGGGGATGAGAACAGACGCTTTCCACAGATCACTCACAGTCGGCAGATGCGCGGCCCCTGGCTCCCAACCTGGTTTTTAAGCAAATCTCAAGCGTGCTCCGTGCGTAAAGCAGGTCCTCAAGAGGTTGTGTGCTTGACAAAAAGCACGGGGGTTTTAAAAATAACAGTCTGGGGAGGCAGTCAGCGATCCGTCCTTTCCACTGCTTTAGACCAGAGGGGCGCTTCCACGACGTTTGCGGCTCCCGGCTGCAACCGCTGCGTCTGGAGCCTTGCTTCAAAGGAAAGCCCAGGATGCTCGGATGCTCACAGGGCTCCAGAGACAGGCCAAGGCTCAGGAGACGCACGTCACAACCCCGAGGGCTCATGACAGAGCGAGCTGCCGGCAGCACTGGTAGGGGATGTGCCAGTGCTCCCCACGGCCCCCAGCCCTGCACCCACTGCCCCCCCTTACCTGCTGGGCGAGCCCAGGTCCGCCCGGCTGACGATGCGGTGCTGGTGGGGCGAGTACAGCCACTGGAAAGCCGTCAGCGTCCTCTCCTCGATCCGAAACCGGCCTTCTCGCACGTACCTAAAAATAACATCAAGAAAGACTGAAATATTTATCAGCGCAGGATTGCGGAGAGAGAGCTGCAGGACGCAGAGAGCGGCTGGCTCAGCAGCGCTGCTCGGAGCCGCGAGTCCGACGACACAAGCCCCGCGTGTTCCTCGCTGGAAGCAGCGAAACGGCATTACAGCCCCACGCGTCCGCATCCCTGCGCCATCCCTGTCCTTCCCCACCCACCAGCTCCCACAGGCACACGGCCGCTGCTGGGACAGGGCACGCCGTCGAGGGCATCCCCCAGGGAGGGGATGCTGGCCCCACGGCCACCCCTGCTCCCCACCACCGCTGCCACCAGAGCAGCGGTCCCCATCACCCAGCACAGGCAGCGGCCACAGCACGGAGCCTTGCGGGGTGCCCTGCACCCTCTGGCTGGGCATCTGCAGAGCCACCGCCGGCTGCAGCCCCAGTACGGCCTCCCGCTGACAAGGGAGCCCCCGGCACCCGTAACCACCACGCGCAGGAAAGCAAAGAGCAAACATTTCCAAAGCAGTGTGGGACACTTCACTGTGAAACCCTGGGAGCAGAGGTACAGCACCCTCGGCTCAGCGCCACCACCCCGGGGCACAGCCTGCCTCCACGGCTCCCACCCGGCTGTCCCCAGCGCTATCACCGGCTCCAAGACCAGGCTAATGCCGTTCTAACGTTATTTCAAATGTCAGGCCAGATGTTGAAGCTTATTAAATAACATTCAAGTGATGAATCAAGGGTTATTATTTTGATTAGAGAAGTACAGGTTCTCTGTCAACATGAGCAAGATGTCAGTAAGCACAGTTGTTCCCATCTTTTAGAATGCGATTCTGCTGCCTGCCTCCATCCCAACAACCAGCTGCACTTCACGCACCCTCCTCTGAACACGAAATTTCATCAGCAAACAATTAATTATTTAAAGCCCCCATAGTACTGGTCGGAGACACGCGGGCGCGCACGCACAACTGCAGCATCCGTGAACCCCAGCCAGGGCCAGGACGAGCTCGTGGTCCGTGCCCCAGCGTGCGCACGCTCTGGGCAGCGCGTTCCCACCGTGAACCGCAGGCACCCTGCGGGGTCCTGCAGCGACAGCGCAGGCGTCAGACCTCCTGCTCGCCGCAAAAGGAAACCCGCGGGGCTCCTTGAGCGTCCCCGGCACAGACTGACCTGCTAATTTTCTTGGTATAAGCAACCAAGCACAGTGCGGTGCCAGTGCTCCCCTGCAGGTCTTGCACATGATAATGTTGCACAAAGTAGAGGCAGGCAAGCCAGAACGCCTTTGGGAAGGAAGCGGGGGGGGTGAGGCAGTGGGGATGGCAGAACGGCCAAGCCAAGTAGCTGTTGTAGCGGTTTGGGTCAAAGCGTGCAAGAAAAACGCGCCCTAGGCTGCTGGGGTGGGGGCGAAAGAGAAAAAGAAAGCTTCACAAGCTTAGAGTAATCCTCCAAGGATTTCCACTCCGGCTGTTTTGCAGGGATCCCCTCCACCCCCGGGAGCTCCGGCACCCAGCCTGGCTCCGCTCCCCACCCAGCCGGTGCTGGGGCGCGGGACAAGCCCTGGGCTGGGTCCCAGCTCTTACATCAGCAGCACCGCGCTGTAACCGGAGTCACCCCAGTCACAGCCTGGCATCGCTGCAGCGCCCTGCTCAAAAGTCACAAGCTTTGGACGTCACAAACTACACAATTAAAAATAAAAAACCCCACAGAGAACGCTTGTTTCCAATGTCAGCCTGTCCTGGCTGCTCCGGTCCCTGCAATCGCCCGTCCCCAGCAGGAAGAAGCGGATCCCCACGCGCCAAAGCGTGGAGCAGCCTCAGCACCCTTCACCCCACGACAACAGCCAGGATGCGCCCCAAGCACCCCGTGCGTGTCCCGCCGGCAGGTACAAGACCCAAGCACACCCGGGACCAGGGCGCTGCTGCTCCCCGACTCCTCCGGTGTGGGGCAGGGCCGTTTCCCAGAAGCAGGACCTCTTGTTGGGATCCGACTCTGCTACCTCTACTGGACCCCAAATCCCAAAGACACCCCCCCCCCGTGGCACCTACACCCCCGAGCCGCCCTCTCCCTGCCCAGGGACGTGCGGGACCCCCCAGGACCCCCCGCCCAGGACCATGCTGCGGCCCTTGGAGCGCCCCAGGGTGCCGGGGCTAGGGCTGACCCCCCCCCAAAAGGAGCCCCGGCTCAGCTGCCGTTACCGCCCCCGGCTGGGAGCGCCCCCCCCCCCCCCCCCCC
>VZSC01015127.1:165181-186847 GCA_013398225.1 Steatornis caripensis | reverse complement strand
CTCCCAGCATCTGCGACCAAAGGACAAGCCTCGGCTTTGGCCGTTAGTCCGGCGCTCGTGTTCGGAGAATCGCGAGGAAACACAGTTGTTTATAATCAACGCTTGCGTTGATTTCATCTTTAGGTCGATACGGCACGGCAAATACAGCTCCGAATGCCGTTCTGCCCCTGCTGAGATCGGGGAAGGTTTCCCACTGACTCTCCCAAGGCCNGAACCGCGTGGGCACTGGAAGCCCCGCGGACCCCGCCGGTTCCCCAGGCGGCGCCGAGCTCCCCGCGCTGCGGCCGCTGCTGCCCGCGCCCGGGGCTTCAGCACCGCGGACAGCGCCGGGGAGGCGGGAGCCGGGCCCCGGTGTGCGGGGGGGGGGCCCGGGAGCGGAGCCCCGGTGTGCAGGGNTCGATACGGCACGGCAAATACAGCTCCGAATGCCGTTCTGCCCCTGCTGAGATCGGGGAAGGTTTCCCACTGACTCTCCCAAGGCCAGGATTTCGCCTCTGGTTTCTATTCCTGGCATCGCCGCTGCCTCTGTGACCTTCCGCAAGTTTCTTGGCTTCCCGCTGCCTTATTTTCCTTATACCTCAAGACACGCTACCTTCGTGGCGGCGTTGCAGAGTTCGTGCTCGTATTGCTTTGAGATCCTGAACGCTAAGCGGCGTAGATTTCTAATACCTACCAGTGTTTATTCCTGTGCGTGTTTTAGCGCGATGGAGGGGCGGTCGCTGGCAACCACAGCAGGGCGAATTATCGACCTGTTCCTGCAAACCTTGTTTGTGCCCTCTGACTCCTGGTTAATTGGTCGTTTATGGGGAAAAATGGTTGCGCGGACAAGGGCTGGATCTCGGTGTGCCGGCGTTGGTGCTGCGTGTGTGTGCGGGCGATACTGCATCTGCTTTTCAGATGCATCGTCGGGAACTGAGGTTCTTTCTTGGGTCAAAGTTTTGGGATTCTGATTGACATCAAACAGCAGACTTCGGTAGAGTTTTGCCCTGGAAGCAAATTCTCAAACGATCCGTCTGCACGGAGGAAATCAGCTCTTAGTAGTCTTGCAACTGGATCGGTTGTTGTAGGTGCTTCAGGAGGCTGCTGCTGTCGTTGTGTTTTGTGAAATAAGAATTCTGGTAAGTGGGGATGAAATTGTGAATCCGACTGAGGTCTTCTGATAGCACTTTGGAACAGCCACCTGAGATCGGGACTCCCAACGCGCCTTGTCCCGAAGACTGTAGTCGAGTGGTGCAGAGATAGTGAGGAAAAAAAACGTGTTTTAGAGGTGGGGGCAGGCCCACAGGAAGGCTCAGCAGTCGAGACCGTGCCCACGATCACCCAGCGTGGAGAACTGCAGGGGACCGAGCCCAGCGCCGCTGCACCCCACGCCGGTGCCGTGGCTGGGTGCCCGCCCAGGGCCCGGGCCCGGAGGGCCTTTGCCGAGGGACCGGGAAGTGGCAGAGCGGGCAGCGGTGGCTGTGCATAGCAGGGAAGCTTTGTCTGCCGGGAGCAGCCCTCCAAGGCCCGTGGTGGAGCGTGCTCGCCTGGTCCTGGTGGGTATCTCCCCATGTCCGTGCTCATGGGTTGTGCTCACACGGGCTCCCATGAACTGCTCGCGCTCAGCAGCCCAGAGACCTCCTCTAACTTATCCGGCTCTTTACCAGCAAAGCTGCCACAGTCTCTCTGAGTAAGTTTGCGGTTGAGGGTTAAGGTATTAAAAGTGCATTTTTAAAGCTAAGGATCCTGTCCCAAGTGCCGTGCTGAGGGCTGTCCTGCAACTCCAGGAAGAGGCCTGGGAGCCCTGTGCTCGGCATCTCGGATGGTCAGCAAGGGAAGCTTGTTCCTGGAGGGCTCTTGGTGATGGAGCGAAGCCCCTTGGCAGCTCAGACTGCAGGTGTCACCTTTGAATAGGGGCAAAAATGACCGTTCAGCTGCTTGCTGCCCTTTGCAGCTCTGTGCATGTGTACACACAACTCCCAGAAGCACAAGGGCACGGAGCATCCTTCAAACTAAAGAGGACTATCACTTCCCCTTGGCTTTTATTATCAATGACGTTGTTTTCTAGAGTAGTAGCCTCATACGTAACTCCTCAAAGCCACAGGGTACGTGGTCCCTGTGAAGGCTTCCACCACCAGTTGCTTTGGCAAGTTAAACTAGTCTGGAAAAGTGGCAGCTAGAGCAGCGAGGCAGGGATCAGAGCAAGGTCTCTTCCAACCCCATCCTACTTGCTGCCTTGCAACCATCCTTTTGGGAGCCACGCTCGCGAGGCCGGGGCGGGGGGAGCTGGTGCTTCGCTGGGAGCGAGAGCCCTGGTCGCTGTGCTTTGGCTCTCGGCGCTCTGGCACGGGCTGAAGGTTCCTGCCTTGCTTCACCGCATCGTAGCATGGCCGTCAGCGCTTGCTGGGTGCTTTGAAGCCCTTGACGTGGGGAGCTTTAGCGTTATTAGCTGGGAGACGCGGTGGTCCTGTAAAGTGTTACTGAGTCAGCCAGTAGCGGTATCTAATCCTTATTAATACCCAGCACCTCCCAAGAGATTGTGCTGTGTGAAATGACCAAAGGCACTCGTCAAACTAAAGGCTCAAAATGCTGCTGCAACCCCCACTTGACTTCAGAAGCCACGGAGGGAGGATACCAGCCGTTGAGAGTTCGGTTCTGAAACCCTTTAGGGTAGCGGGTGGACACAACCTCAGCGAGGCGAGAGTCCATCGGCTGCCTTCTGCTAACGTTAGAGACGCTCGAACGGCTTAGAGATGTGCTGAGACCTCATGACCGAGCTGCAGCTTCCTTAATAGCTCTTGGCTCTTGCATCATTACCTGTAACAGAGCTGTCTGATGGCCGCGGGGTGGCACGGCGCATTCCTCCCTCCGCTCGCAGGGCTGCTGAAGCGGTGGCAGCGGCAGGTCGCCGCCTGCGGCCCCCAGGCTCCCGTGCAAGGGGCACAACAGCCCCAGGAGAGATGTCCCCATCTGTGCTCTCAGGCAGCAGCGTGACCGTCACCGGCAATGTCCCCGTGCGCCCGTGAAGGCAGCTCCTGCCCCGCCTCGGTGTCATTGGTGCTGATGGGAGTTTCGTGCGTGGACAAAACGAAACGCTCTCCCCCGGACACGATACCTGTGACATTCCTGCCGCAGGCTGAGAGCTGTTTCTCAAGGGAGACGGTGAACATCACGTTGCGTAGGCAAAGCTGATCCAAACCCACCAAGGATATCCCATGGCAATGTTGAAAACAGACTTTCCCCCCCACACACACACAGGTAAATTATGCAGGCTTTTTAGCTCCCAAATCGGAGACAACAAACAGATCTCAATTCCAGATTTTCTTTTCTTTGTCTTTCTTTACAGCTTGATATTTATCAACTGTCAATTTTTAAGGAAAACATTTTCATTGGTAAAAAAGGGTAATCTCCCACTTAAGGGGAGGAGGGAAAGTTCAGTGGAAGATTTGCAGCCGTTTCCACTAAAGACATTTCAACTAGACAGAGCAAAGCTCTTGAAAATAGCACTATGCCGTATCCCCCGGGCTTCGTCCAACCTACTTTCTGATGTTTCCTGAGCTGAGGTGCCACAAGCCCCGTCAGCGCGGCGCACCGCGCAGCCAGGGCTGGCAGGGGGGGTGTACGCCGCCGTGTGGTTTGTATTCCTGGCCTAGGCGGGTGCCAGGTAGCTCCCATAGGTGCTGCACTGGCACAAGAAAGTTACCCCCCTGCTCCTTTAATGGACCCCCGTCATTGCCAGCTCTCGCGGTACACAGAACGAATGCCGGCTCTCTTGCCTATCAATTACGACGCCACCAGGAGTGGCTGGGTGACTTACAAGACTTAAAAATCATCACCTTGCCACTCAGCAGAGTAGGAATGCTAGGAATGATCAGGAGGTTAAGTCTATAGGTAGATCATTTTTTTACCCTGGTTCCATTTTTAAATGCCGAACATTGAGGGACCGCGAATCCCGGGGGTTCGTGGCGATGCCCGCGGCTGCCTTGCACAGAGCACGCCCGCCCCGCGTTTGGCCGCGCAGGACCAAGCAGGCTGAGCCAGGGCTGTTTTACTTACGTGCCGTCGTTCCCCGGGGACGCTTTAAGCCGGTATAAATCACACCTCCCACAATAACTCGGAATTTCATTATTTTGCCTCCAGAAGTGGCTCCCTGGGACATGAAGAAACCCCGGTGACAATCCACCACGCAGGCCAAAGCCAGTTCCCATTACCCAATATTGTTATTTTAGGCCCCAGCCCCTGCCATCCCCCACGGATCCCTTGGCGGCTGTGGCTACGTGAGAGGTGTCAGCGGAGCCACCAAGTTGCCGACAGGAAGGGTGATGCAGGTGCTAGGAGCCGCGGCCAGTGAGGGTGGGCTGGGGCCAGCCGTGGGGCGATGCCGCAGCAGCGGGGCACAGCGGGGAGCCCCCCAAGCCCATTAGCGTGGGGGCCTCCCCGTGCCCCTGTCCCCTGTCATGAAGCGGCAGACCTGGCTTTAAGGATTTCACCGATCTGGGGAGGCTTTGGCAAGAACAAAGCTTTAAACTCAGGGCACTGCCAAGTTCGCTTACTACGGAGCCAAGCTTGAATGCAGTTTGATTCGATTTAGGTTGCGGGAATTATCTTAAAATGTACTGCATTGCCGAGCCGGGCGTGCCGTGAGCACGAGCCACGGCGCTCGCGTAGCTCTGAAGTTTCTACAGAAAGAAAACCGAAGTCAGGCGCGGACGAAGGAGGGAATGGAAGCAGCTTCCCAGGGCCAGGACGGTGCATGCCGTCCATCAGGCTTGCTGGCACGGCGTCTCCCCGCGGTCCCCACGGTTTGCTGTAGCTTCCCCTCCTCCTGGGCTGGGTGCAGGGGGTGAGGACGGATTCCGTGTTCGTACGAAGTGTTATTTCCCAGGATTAAGGCTTCTTTCAGGGGTTTATTTTTATCTCCCCAGTGCAGGGGCACAGGTAGGCAGCTCGCACCACTGCTTTGCTGAAGCCATTAATTAACACGTGGGGATCGACCCCCACCCCAGGGCTGACGCTGACAGCGCTCTCGTCTGCCAGCCGCATTACCAGGGAAGACGTTTCGTCTTCTGGAAGACAACATGACTCTCCTTGCCACGCAGCGCTGATCGGGTTAGACTGAGCATATTGTATTTTTCATGTGTTAGATCTCTCGCTGCAGTTACTGCTTCTTAATACGCGGCTTGTCAAGCGAGAGCCAAAATCGTCTCTGGTGCAACTCCCACCTGGGGACTGCGGGGAGCAATCCTGTCCCAGATGCAATCCCGCTCAGTGATAAAACATTTCCCAGGGCCAAATTCAAAATAGAAACAAGCCAATCTGATGCCAGGGTCCGTGCGGCAGCATTTTGGGCTCAGGCGGTCTCTGAGCCTCCCAGCGCAAGCGCAGGCAGGATGGGAGCCGGCCCGAGAGGTGCTGCGATGGCTTGGGGGCCATTCCCCGGCGATTTTCCGAGCAGAGCTGCTTCGCCCACAGCCACGTCCCGGTGCAGAGGGTAGATGAGAGCCGTCACCCGCCTCCCCGCCCGGCGGGCTCTGCCCCTTGCAAGGGTTACGGGGACCGGGCTCGTGAGCCCAGTGTGCTGCTGCGTGTGTGATCACGATCTGTCTCTGCTCCCCGCAGGCCTGGACTGTGAATTTGGTTGCGATGGAGACCGTGTCCCTGGAGCACCAGATCCAGAGCGTGCAGCGGCACATCGCTTTCCTGAAGAAGGAGCAGATGGAGCTGCTCCATGACCTGCACCTGGAGATCCTCCGCTTGCAGAAGCACTGCTCAGGTGAGCGTTGGCGTGGCCGTGGTGTGTGGGAGCTGCGCGCCCATGGAGCACCTTGGGCAGGAAAGCTCCTGCGGGCACCCCGGTGCCCGGGGCCGGTCCCCACGGGAGCTCGTGCTGGCATTCGGCAGGACACGGGGGAGGCAAGCACCAAGCCACAGGGGACCCTGCTCGGCATGGGGTCGGGGGATTTCCATCCCCTTCGGCCTCCCGCTTGTACCGCTGGCCCAGGTGCCACCAGCCCCTCCCTGGACCGTGCTACGTGGCCCCCAGATCTGATGTGGGTCAGACCCTTCGAAATCGCTTCTCTGCGGGTGGGTGCCAGCAGCTTCCTCCAGCTGCAACGCCAAAGAACCAGAGCGACTTTTCTGTTCTGGGCATCAGCCGGCCGGGTGGGTGATAAGGCAGGAGTCTGAGCTGCTGATCCGTCGTTAAACCCCTCTCCCTTTGTTTGTACGCCGTGCTCAGGGCACTCTTCTGAACGACCATTAGCCGCGGTAGTGCAGCGCTCTCCCGGGCTGCATGTTCCTGCACCTTGCGGTAGTTTGGCTGCAGCAGTTGCTGCCCCAAGGGATTCACTGGTGTAAGGAAAGGGAAAAGCCCAGCATCAGCCAGCCAGACGGTCCTGCCTTGTCCTCCCGTGATCTGTGCCCACAAAGGTATTTTGATCATTAAAGTGATCGAAAGTACATCATTTCTCCCAGATGGCAGTGGGCTCAGGGAAAGAAGAGTTGAACGCCGTCAGTAATGGGGGCGTACGAGACCACTTCCAGAACAGGAGGAAATGCGATTTTCATGTTTACATTGTGTTACTCTGTTCTCTCGCACACAGAAAGGTGAAATCCGTTCCCTCCCTGCCGGCCCAGCCCAGAGCAGTCCGGCACTAGCGCCGCTGTTGGAACCCCCTTGCCGTGCTTTACTGCTGCGATGCAGAATGAGCACGAACGCCAGCAGCATCAGGGCGTCTATTCCCCTGCCCCAGGTTGCTCCCTGCTCTGGAGGGTCCCTGCCCGCCATGCTCAGCAGCCCCTCAGGCTGCAGCCTCCCAGCCTTTCCCGAGGTCGGGGGCTGTCCCCAGGAGCCTGGCCCCTCGGGAAGGGGCAAGCGGCTCCGCAGGGTCACGGCAGAGCCCAGGAAGTGCAGCCAGGACCCCGGTGCCACCGTCTCCCCGCGGCAATGTCGCCCTCCCCTTCAGCCACCCTCGCAAGAGCGACGTCTCCCCGGGCTCCTGCCTGCCACTGGAACTCATTCCAACCCGTGCCGTCGCTCTCATCAATAATTCAGCCGTAGCTAATTACTCCTTGTCTTCCAGCCTCTCATCCTGCCTGGTTCCTGGGAAACAGACATCCCTGCGTTGATATATTCGCCTGTTTCCCCCATCCTTTCTGAGCTGTTCTCGCTGCTTTCTTTAGGTGGCTTCATGTACAGCCTCTGCCGGCAGGCGAGGCGGGAGAGTTCTCATGCCTGCATCAGGCTGGGGGTTCTGAGTCCCCAGGGGCAGAAACGGGCCCGTTGCACAGTTGGTTGTTAGCGATCTCCTTCCCAGTGCAGCTGAGCAGCAGCACTGGCTGACCGGACAAGTCACATCCTTGTCTGCAAGGTGTGTAATTCTGCAATGCCTCTCCATGAGGAGCGATGGGGGGCAAAGCCCCTCGTTAGTTTTACGATGGCTTTGCTGATGGTTTGAATGCCGTTACCTGGTGGGGCTGTTTGCACCGGGGAAGTGGAGTCGGTAAGTGAGCGCTTGCCCCGTTGAGGCCCTGCGGAGCTGCGCCGGCTGCCCTGGAGCTGTTGTTTCAGACCTTAACTTTTCACCATCCCCTGGGTCTCCCCAAGGCGTCACCGCTGGAAATGCCCACCCTCCTGCAAAGCTCTGTTTCTCAGCTGCCGCCTACTGGGCCCCGAGAAGCTCCCTCCACCTGCAGCGGCGGCAGCAGTGGCAGTTCCCAAGTGCCAGAGCCCTCGCCGACGGAGTGACCGTCTGCTCCAAGGGGGAGCCGAGCTGGATGCGTGCGCAGGAATCCCAGGGGGAAGCACGCAGCAAGCCGGTGCCCTTGGATCCAGGCTGGATCCAGCAGCAGCAGAAGGGACCTTATTCAATTAAATAAACCTCCGGCTTTGCTACTTCTGGGCCCAGAGCAGTTCCCGCTGGCTGCACCCAGCATCCCGGGAGCCTCCGACACCAAGCGCTGGTGCTGGGATGGAGGGACGGAGCCTTCATGTGCTCAGCCCCCAAGCCCCCGACACCCGGCAGCCCTGTGCCCTTCGCCGCAGCCTGGCAGGAGGAGGGGGCGGCTGCTCTGGGCAAGTGCCGCAGCGCTGGCTGCAGGGCCGGGGCAGAGCCGGCCCCAGCAAACCCCCACAGCCCGGCGTTCCCGGTCGGAGGCTTTGCAGGAAGGTAACGCAGCCCAGAGCCCCGTGCTGCGACTCATTTATTGGAACGAGCCTCGCATTACAGAGGCGAGTTGGCTTCCCTCCTACTCCCGTTTTATTTGCAACATATAAACACAGCAGAAATAGCAATAGATTCCTCTGACTCCTCTGTTTCTCCCTTTACTGGAAGATGAGCTCAAGCCCTGTGGCAATAATTAGCGTGCTCAGCGGTGTTAGCGGAGCGACGGAGGGAAGGCTGGTGCCGGGAGCAGAGCAGGGTCTGGGGGAATCCCTGCAGGCGCTGCGGTGGGTAGCAAAGCTGGCGGCACGGGCTGTGCCGAAGGTGCCCCCACACTCTCATGCGTCGGAGAACCGGGACGGTCCTCCCGGGCAGCAAAGCGGGAAGCCCAGCGTGTTGAGGGCAGTTGCGTCATAAATAAACCCATTTCTAGCTCGCCCGTGAGTGCGTAGCCCCTCGAGGGTCACTGGCGCTCAGGCACCTGGGGCTGGGCAGCTCCTGTGGGACAGACCCACGTGTCCCAGCCCACAGCTGCGAATACAGACCCCTCCTCGGCCGCATCCTGCACCAGGGAGTTGAAGTGCATCACCTGGCAGCGCCCTGTCCCCTGCCCTGCACAGGGGACACCCGGAGGCACCGGGGCCGAGCAGGGGACCTGCAAGGGACCAGCGCGGGAGGTGGGCTATGGAAGTGCAGAGCAGCTGGATCCATCCCACGGAGGCCAGGAGTGCCCCGGAGCCCTGCGGGGTGCTCTCCCCTGGATTTTCCCCCGGTCACGGGGACGGTACCAGGGCAGGTTCCCACGAGCCCCTGTGGCTCCAGTGCTGAAGCTGGGACCCCGGGTCATGCATCGTCTGCAAGCCCCGCAGTCACTCAGCAGGGCAATGTCTTCTTTAGAAATGGGCGACGGCTTTAGTTTTCATTTGAAATATATCTGAGACTCCAAACCTATTATTTTAGCTTCAGAAAAATTTGCCATTGCTTTCCAGCGGGGCAGTCAGGAGTGCTGAAAGCTTTCCAGAAACTGCATTCCGTTCTGGGTTCTTCTGCCTTCTCACTACAGGTTTGTTTTCCAAGACAGACGGGCAGAGCAGCCCGAGCCAAGCGTTTCATTTCAGAAGGATGGCAGTGATGAGGATTAGAGTCAACGTGAAAGCAGATTAAAAGAAAAATGTAGGGCAAAGATTAACCATTTGAACTCATTTTCAGGGGAAAAAAAAAAACCCAAAACAATCAAATGCTGCTGCTGCCCTTCTGCTCCTGCTCTCGGAGCTGCTGGTGGTTTGGCGGGCTGGGATACTCAATTCCAAAGAGATGGTCTGTAAAGGTGTGCAGGTTAAAGTGAACTCCGAAGTCCCTGAGCCCTCTCCCTCGCTGCCCTCTGTGAGCTGGTTTTGTAGCTGGGGGCTAGGCAGGGAGCAGGCAGCGAGCAGGCAGCATGTTGGGGCCGAGCGGGCAGGCAGGGGCTGCAGGACACTGCCCTCGCTGCTGCTGCTGCTGCTGCTCCCGGGCGCAGCGCGGGCATGGGGCGGCTCTGCCTGCAGCTGCTTGCACCCAGACCCCGGGCCCTCAGCGCCGCTGCTCCGTCCTGGGCCCGCGGCAGCGGGAGACGGGGCAGTTGTAGGGACACTGTGGGGTGCCCGAGGTCTGCAGCCCGTGCCCCGCCGTGGGATGTCTGCACCCAGCAGCCCCGAGCAGCCTCCCTCGGGAGGCTGGGGCCACGTCCCGCAAACAGCAGCTCCTCTCCAGCGCTGCCGCTGCCTTGCCCCTCTGGATAGCCCAGCACCCAGGCGGCGCTCAGTGCCGGCCCAGAGGATTTTGAAGGCATTTTGAAGGCACACGTTGCCTGTGGAGCGGGGCAGCATCCTTCTGCGGACACAGCGTGCAGGGATGAGGCCATCCCGCTTGCGTCACGTGCGGAGGCAGAGATCAGCCTGGAAGCAGTAAATTATGAAATGTTTCGGGTGGCAGCTTACACTTTGGTCTATTTTCAGTCCATTGCTCTGCTCTTTGTCCTGATTTAAAGCACCGAAAATAGTTCATCAACTCCCTTAGAAAAAGAAAAGGCATTGCCGGAGAAATGGAGACTCTCCCCGCACCGCGGGGCAGGGACCCGCAGGCACTGCCTGGGCCACGTCACAGGGGCGAGCGCCGTGGCAGGTGCCAGATCCCAAAGCTGCTTACTAATGTATAAATGGCTGGAGTCGTCTATTTTTGGCTCGGCTCGTGGCTGGTGCTCTGAGATGGCCACGCTCACACCGCGGGCCGGGCAGGGGCAGTGCCGCAGCCGTGGTGATTGCCAGCGCCCCGGCAACCCATCGGGGAGCAGGGGGAGATCCTGGGAGCACGCGGGACGGGTGGGATGCTCCTTCTCAGTCCTGTTTGATTTCTCTTCCAGAGCTCACCCATGACCTGGAAATAAAAGAGCTGGAAGCCCGCCAGCAAGGTAAGAGCACAAGTTTGCGCGTGAGATAAGGGCGAGCGTGTGTGGGTGCGGGGGGCTGCTCGAAGAGCCTGCGGCCGGAGGGACCCCATCGGGGTGGCCTGGGGGGTGGGTATGGAACTTGTCTGCAGGGGCCGTGGGGCTGAGGGCAGGGCTGCGGCCAGCGGGCACGTTCACAGCCGCAGAGCAGCCCCCTTAATTACCCGGGCAGCCACCTACGAAGGGTTTGCCTGTGAAAGCCGGCATCCCCAGGCTGGCTGTGCTGAAGCCCTGGCACAGACCCGGCTGGGAGCAGCTCACAGAGCCCCCGGGCGGGACTCAACGCCTGCAAACCCTGCAGCCCCAGGCAGAAGCAAACAAGGACGTTACCAGCGACCCCTCCAGCTCCGCTCACTGATTGCCACCCAGATGCCGATTCTGAAAATCTCCGAGCACCTTTGGTTCATCAAACTGTCAGTTTCGCCCACAAACTAATCTTTCACGTTCCAAAATAAGGGTGAGAAAAGTCTTGGTGCCTGCAAAATGTCTGCAAGCTCCAGGCACCGTCCCAGAGAGCTGCTCGAAAGGCATTTCGCAACGCGCTGTCCCCTCGGGCCAGCCGGCCCCATGTCCTGCAGCCCCTCCTGGGCTGCTGCTGCCCGCCATGGGGCAGGCGCGGGGACAGGCAGCCCTGGGGCTGGGACAGGCAGCCCAGCCCAGCCGGAGAGCCCTGGCGAAGCGCTTCGCGGCCCGGAGGCAGCCGCATCCTCCTGGGAAGGCGCACGGGACTGGGGTAACTGGAAACCCGCAGGCAATTCCCCGTCCAGAGGTGCCACAGGCAGGACATCTCCTGCCAGACCAGCACGGCCCAGGGCTCCAGCGTCTCTGTGCTGGCAAGCGGCGGGCTGGCCCCTGCGACCTGATGGCCGAGGGCAGGTTTGCAATCGAACGCCTCTGCCGAGGGACACAGGAGCGGGGAGCTGGCGCTGAGCTCGCCCTGATTTCGGCTCCTCTCCTCCAGCAACCAGCGCCCAGGCTGCGCTCGGACACGCCGGCAGAGCAGGATACCCCAGGCACGCGTCCCACTGCTGGCACGCAGCTGGGCGCTGCTCCCCGCGTCCCAAGCATCCCTCTGCCGTAGCCCTCCTTCTGGAGGCAGGTGCAGCTGCTCCCTGCGTCTCACACGAACGCACACACGCTCACACATGCGCCCGCAGCCCTGACCCGTGGAGCAGAGTCCGGCCGGCCTGGCGCCTCAGCGGGCTGCGTTGGGCAACTCTCCGGGCGGTGGACTCTGGCCAGCGGGGCCCACGGGCAGCAGCGGGGTGCTCCCGTGAAGGATGTACCCGGCTCATCCACCCATCCTGGGCAGCTGCCGTCCCCTTTCGGGCAGCGCGGCGATGCCCCAGGGCTCCCACTGCCCGCTGGGCTGGGGCCATGGCCCTGCTCTGCCCACAGCCCTGCGGGGAGGGGGTGCGTGGCGGTGTCCCCAGGGTGTCCCTTGGGGCCCCGTCCTGCCGGGCCTTGCCTGTCCTGAGGTGCCACAGGCTGAGGCTGCCCGCGCCACGCTGCTCCCAGGGGCCAGCAAATGCCACCGCGTGGCTCCGGTGACACGTCCCCAACCCCAAGAGCACGCGGGGCAGGCCAGGGCAGGCAGTGGTGCCCAGGCACCCAAGGCTGGCAGAGGATGCTCTGCAAGCAGCCCAGCTCCTCTTCCTCTTCTGTCCCAGGGATGAAGCTGAAACTCTTCTCCGTGGTGCTGCCCGGGCACGGTCCGTGGCACCAAGCCCCATCATGCGCTTTGTCCTCAGAGCTGGGGCCGGCGGTGCCAGGGCGGGCGCGGGGCCGCTTTCAGCAGGGCCGTCGGGGTTCTCGTCCCTTGGCAGCACTGCCGCTCAGCGCCGTGGCCGGCTCCAGGGGCATGTGGGGCTCCCGGCCCTGGGGCCGTCCCCAGGAGGGGGATGCGCAGCGGGCGGCGCGCACCCAGCCCCTCACTCAGCCCCTCGCAGGCCCCCGTGCCCACCTCACGCCCCTCCTCCCGCTGAGCCTGAGGTCCCTTCCGTGCGCGGGTGGGCTCGCAGCTCTCCGGAGGGCTGGCGTCCAGCCCGCCGGTGCCATCGGCGCATCACAGACCA
The DNA here is from genome assembly GCA_013398225.1 of Steatornis caripensis. NCBI lineage: Eukaryota > Metazoa > Chordata > Aves > Caprimulgiformes > Steatornithidae > Steatornis > Steatornis caripensis. Next base: position 174,149 of record VZSC01015127.1, on the reverse strand, counting down.
TTCTTTGCAGCGAGTCCCACCCACCGGCCTCTGCCCATCCTTCAGCCTTTTAACAGCTTCCAAAGAGTAGGATCACATTTGCCACGTTTATGGGGCAACCACCTAATTTAAGATGCCATCAAATGATGGCTCTTCAAATGCTGCTCATGTAATAATTACCGCGTGCAACTGCCTCCCTTAAGATCTCATTATAAAGCATTTTTCCTCTGCAGAAGACACTTAGGAGCTGAGGCTATAAAGCGGCTGCAAGTTGTGCTGTAAAAAGCAGAGATTAGTGCAGACAATGGGAGCAGGCCTGGGCATGAGCGCAGGCGGGTGCCAGCCCTCGGCGGGGAGTGTTCGCTCCCCTCCCTGCGCCCCACCAAGGGCTGGGCACCCAGGGCTGCCAGGGCCACGAGTGCGGCCGTGAGCAGGGAGGGTTCCCGGGGGCGTCCGGCCCCCCGCGCGGGCTCACGGCACGGCCACGCAGCCCGGCCCTCCTGCTGCCCCCCGAGCTCGCCGCCTCACCGCACGCGTGAGTCCCCCTCCCCAGCCACCCCGGTCCCCCAGGCACCTCCAGGGCTGAGCGTGGGGAATGCTGCCGGTCATGAGCTCGCAGCGGCTGCAGGAGGAAACCGGTGCCTGGTCCCCAGGGTCCGTGAGAGCCCGCGCGAGCCGCGTGCCGTTCCTTTTGGAGATGGTAATGCTTTTTGGCTGAAGACAAGAGTGCTTTGACCCGCTGCACCCTGCTTGCTTGCGCTCGGGGGACACACAGTGCGAAGGGGAGGTGAAACCTGGCTGCGGCGACGCTCCAGTCTCCTGGAGTGCATCGGGATGCCCGTTTTGGGGCATCCTTCCCAACGCATCACCTGGCGCGGGCTGGCCGGAGCGGTGCAGGGTGTGCAGGAGCAGCGTGCGGGGCCGCACGTGAAGTCACACCTTTTTGGGTGCCTGCGCCGTGACTCAGAAGGGCTGGGGCAGGGAGGGTGTCTGTCACCCACCGAGGTGTGGGGAGGGCGGTCGGAGCAGTGGGGAACCTGCCGCGCGATGCAGCCCCTCTGTTTTAACAAGTCCTGCCCGCGCCCGGTCGCTGGCAGTCGCCTGCTGGCCGGAGCAGGAAGATGAACAGGTCAGGCGGTCGTAACCGGAGGCGATGGCGTGGCGAGCACGCAGCAGCCGCGCAGGGCTGGCTGCCTGGCCGTCTGGCCCCAGGACGCAGGCTCCCCCTGAGCCCACTCCTCCCGCCCAGGGTGGGAGTTCCCTCCCTGCCGAGCGCAGCCCGGCTCCTCCGTAATCCTGGATTAGCATCTCCATCCTCTCTCATCGGGCCATGGAGTCTTGGGGCTTGAGGTCGAAGACCCCTGCTAAGATGGGCTGATCATTTCACTGCCACCGTTTCCTTTCCTCTCCCAGCCCGTATGCTCCCCTGTGCCCTCTGCTTGCACATGCTCCAAGTCACTTTTACGGTGAAAAACTAGTTACCAAGGGATATCTTAAAACTGCAGCACGAGGCTGCAGCGAGGCAGAGGCAGCAAGTTCCATGGCAACTGCATCCTCCGCAGAAACGGCCTTTGCTTTCACCCCCGCGTTTGGGTGTTACACATCGCACTGTGCCCGCAGCACCGCAGCTCGGGACTGACGGGGGTTCCCGCGCCTGCCTGCGGTGCGTGGGGAAAGGCTGCCCGTGCTGGCAGGGAGCCCGTGCTCGGGCAGCTCACGGGGACTTTTGGAGCTCCCGAAAGCACCCGCGCAGCCTCGATGGCACTGCTGGGACACGCCAGCACCGTGGCGCGGCCGGCAACAACGTCCAGGTGCCCTCACAGCCACGTCGGGCGCACGCGGGGACCCGCCGGTGGGGCTGAGGCCGTCGTGCCGGGCTGAGCCCCCACTGCATCCCCTGACCCCTTTCTGTGCCTTGCCCCCGCAGACGTCCTGGACCGGGAGCTGGAGGAGAAGTGCCGGGTGAGGGAGGCCCAGCTGCAGGAGAAGGAGAAGGACAACCTGGAGCTGCGCAAGGAGCTGCGGCACAAGGAGACGCTGGTGGCCGCGCTGCGGTCCAGCCTCCGCAACAAGGAGCGCCGGTTCCTGGAGGAGCTGAAGCGGCGGAGCCACCGCGTCACCATCCTCGACACCGAGCTGCAGAAGCAGACGGAGGCGGCCGCCTACCTCTCCCTGCAGCTGCACGCCGCTGCCCAGCGGCTGCCGGGCCCCAGGGCGAGCGGGCGGCCGCCCCCTGAGCAGCACCCTGTGGGCCCCCCGGCTGAGGGCAGGCCCCGGCGCCGCGGCCATAGGGCGCACCCCCGGCGCCCACCCGGGGACGGCGGCCACCCCAGGGACCCCGTGCGGGAGGAGCACGACGCCATGCCCGACCCGGCCCTCTTCCTCTACACGGTGCGGCCACACGCCCCGCAGCGCCCGCCGCCAGAGCTCCCCGCTCAGGCCCACGGCACGGCCAGTGCCGCCACGGCCCCGCGGGTGCAGAAGCCCCCCCAGCAGCCCGCGCAGGAGCCAGCGGCCAAGGCCAGGTCGGCCAAGGGCGAGCCCGGCAAGAGGCAGGGATCCGGCCCCCACGGTGCCCCCCGTGCCCGGGAGTAGGCGGTGAGAGGGCAGCACAGCCCGACCGGCCGGGAAGGCCTGAGCCCAGCAGCGCCGGGGTGGGCGCCAGCAGAGGTTGCTTTCCCCCTTCCCCTTGGAGGAGAAGGGGCAGCGGAAAGCGGAGGGACGCCCTGCTCGCACCTCCTGCCTGCAGGCAGCCAGGGAGGATCCCCCTTGCCCATGGCGTCTGAGCTGGGGGTGCTGCCGGCAGCACGGCGCGGCAGGCGGGCAACCCGGCATGGGGTCTGCAGAGGCGAAATGGCTGGGAGCCTGCTCAGAGCTTCCAAGAGAAGGAAGAAAGAGAGAAAGAAGAAAGAAAATCAGCATTTCTGCAACAAGATCTTCCTGCTGCTGCTGCTCCTCAGAGCGGACGCCGGGTGTTTTCCCCAGCCGGGGTGCCGGGAGGTGGGTGTGCAGCAGCAAGCGGCGGGCTGTGCGGCACTCGGCTCGGCACAGCGGGATGAGCACAGCCAGGCCTCCAGCCCTGGGCATCACGGGCGCCAGGGCTGGGCTGGAGGGGCCCAGACGTCACCAGGAAGGTCCTCCGGGACGCAGGCAGCTGCTCCACAGGGACAGCACAGCCGTGCCGGCCAGGTCCCAGGCCCTATCTCCCCTGCGCAGCGGTTTGGCTGTCCCTAACGCGGATTTCCCCGGTGTCACATTTACACGCAGGACGTGGACAAAGCGGCTGGCTGCAAGCCGCGAGCGCCAGCCCTGCTGGACGCCCCACGTGGCTCCTCGCCCACCGCAGCCCTGCTCCGTGTGCCGCTGCAGCGGGGCTGCGACTCGCGCCCCCCACGCCAGGCACGTCTCGTCTCGGTACCAGCATTTCGGTTCCCGGTCACATCCACAGCCAGGTCTGGGTTTCCCACAGACGACGGAGCAGCCGCATTAGGAACGCGCTGCTGGCAGTGAGCGATGGTGCACCACGACGCACAGAAACCCTGCTGGGGGGAACCAACCCCAGGCTCAGCTTCCACGAGCAGCACAGGCTGGAAAAGCCACTTCACCTGTGTCCCTTGCCGCGTCCCCCAGGGCCAAGCCGCTGCAGCGCCCTCCAGTTCTCCCCCACCGCCTCCCAGTCTCTCCCAGCACGCGGCCTTCACCCCGGTGGGGCAGCCTTGCCCGGTCTCCAAACCAAACCAGTGGCTTTATATGACCATTCCGTGGATGTTCTGAAACAGCAGGAGTGGGGTGAGGAGAGCCGGGCAGGGCAAAGGCGCTGCTCCGGGCAGTACGGAGGGGCAGGTTTCGCCCCGCTGCTTTGGCTGCCAGGCCTGGCTGGCCCGGCCACGCAGGCGTGCTGGGGCAGTGATGCCCAGCCGGGAGCCGCAGCCCCTGCCCGCAGCCAGCACCCTGCCCAGCCACCTCTCACGGGACCCCCGTCGCCTCCGCGGCTGGCGCGGGCAGGAGGGAGCCACCGGCCGTGATCGGACCCCATATCCTTCCAACTCAGCTTGAAACCTCTTCAAACATATCGCTGTCGTAGACCAGTCGGGCTTAGCCTGCCCGAGCTCACCCGCAGTGTGCCCATGCAGTCAGAGGTGTCTATTTTTGTAGTTCAATATTTATATACTATATTAAAATGCTTTTACGAGATTCTCAGCAACAGTCCCTAGGCCAGCTCTTTGGTAAAAACAAACCCTGACGCATAGAGCTGCACTAGCAGGACAGAAATCAGCAGCTTTTGTACCTTTTCTTTGGCTGTGATGCGAATAGTCAGGCTTCGGAGGGCGAGACCCCTCCTGCTCCCCCCAGGGCACCCTCAAGGGCTGGGACCCCCAGCTGCCCAGCTGCTACCATGGTCTGTAACGCACCCCTAAGTTTGGGAAGAAGCCCAGCAAAGCTGTGCCTGGGCAGGTCCCCCCTAGCAGGGGCCCAGGGAGCCATCGCCTTGGCTGAAGCCCNCAGGCTTCGGAGGGCGAGACCCCTCCTGCTCCCCCCAGGGCACCCTCAAGGGCTGGGACCCCCAGCTGCCCAGCTGCTACCATGGTCTGTAACGCACCCCTAAGTTTGGGAAGAAGCCCAGCAAAGCTGTGCCTGGGCAGGTCCCCCCTAGCAGGGGCCCAGGGAGCCGTCGCCTTGGCTGAAGCCCTGTGGGTGAAGGCAAAGCCCTGAGGGGAAATTTTTGCCGCCCCTGACACATCCGTAGCCACTGCCTCGGGAGCCAGCGCCCAGCAGAGCCCCGACGGGCTCCCAACTGCCCTCCCCGACTGTCACCCCCCGTGGAAGGCGGCAAAGAGCCCGGGCAGGGTGCTCGCACGCCCTGGCTGCAGAGCTGCGAAGCATCGCCTGCCCAAACTGCCTTCCCGAGGGGGTGCAGCGTGGGGCACGTCGGCAATGCCCAGCGGGGCTACGAGCGCCTGGGTACAGTTGCACAAGGGAGAGAAGCCCGGAGCGTGGCTCTGGGTGAGGCTGCACGGTGCTTCCCGCCTGTTTCCATTGCAAAGCGATTTAAAGCGGACTCTGCCCTGGCACAGCGCGGGGGCTCGGGGCCTTGCCGTCGCCCACCCAGGGAGGCAGAGCGGGGCAACACGTGGACAAGCAGCAGCCAGGAGCGCGGCATCGTGGCCGCCCGGTTCCAGGTGGCATCACGCAGGCGAGGTGTCATTTGGCCTTTGGAAATCGGTGTTTCTCTCAGGTTCAGAGAGGTTCTGCTGAGGATTTGCCTCTGCTCTGTTTCCATGTGAAAGAGGGTAATGCGTGTCCCTGCGCTGTTGGGCTGTTCCTTTAGCTGTGGTGGGCACAGCGGCTTCCTCTCTCCTCCCTAGACAATCCTGATGATAGGCAGAGGGTGTTGCATTTTTATTGTAAAATCCTTGGTAAGATCATGGTGTTCACGACTGACCTGAGCGTTGAAAATGGAGGGAGAGGTACAATCCTTCTTCTCTGTAAATACCTTCCTAGCAATCATCATTTTTAGTGCCTAGTATGTAAATGAAGCAACCCTGTCTGAGCTGCAGGATCCTTTCCCCTTCACCACGAATTAGCAGCTCGCTCAAGGACTTGAGCTCGTTTCCAGTCCCTCAGTGGCTGCTCCATCCTCCCGGTGCTCCCCGGTGCTTGCAGGCGGCTGGGCAGGCCCTGACCCCGCAGCCCTCGGGCGCACAGGCAGAGCAGCCTCCGGCGAGGGGGATGTTTCCCGAAGGGATGGAGAGGGGGCTCCCCGGTTCCCCCCTTCGCGCCAATGCAACATGCTTGGAAATGAGTTGGCAGGGTGAGCCCTGCGCTGTTCGCTTGCCTCGGAGCGGGAAGGATCAGCTCCCGCGTGCTGTACCTGCTTCAGTCGTTGCTGCTTTTCTTGGGGGGAGGGAAGCTCTAGAGATACTATACATACACTTATATATATATATACACACATACACGCACTTGTTTTGAAGGGAATCCACTGTATGATTGTAATAGAAATGTTGAGATAAATTATTTTAATCTTTGTATTTATATAAAATGATCAAAGAGATCAAAATGATCCAAAAAAAAAAGAACAAAAAGACAGCGTTCCTATTTTTTACGGAGTAGGCTGCTGTTGGCCGCAGCGAGCCCCAGGGAGCAGCGGGAGCCCGGGCAGTGCCTGCCCTCCTCTCCCTGGGTGCGGGGCTCTGGCAGACCCCCCGGTCTCGGGCTGTACACAAGCCCTTAGCCCGTACGGTGTAACGGACCCGTAGCCAGCACTGCCGGACTCCTTGGAGTCCACAGCGTGCACGCAGCTTCGACCCACGCCGTACCCCTGACACCGTAGACCGAGGAGCGCAACCGCTGGCACCTACGCGCTTTGTATGGAACGCGCGATGTTTAATGTTGACTCGTAAAGCTTAATGATTAGGCTGGAAATGGATGCATAGCAATAACACTCGGTTGTTAAACACTGTTTTATGTGTATAAACCGCAACGTGCTGAGAGCCTTCTGCGTACAGACTAACAGCCGGGCACCTCTCCTCTGCACCCTGCTTCCTTTCGGCAGCGCCTCGTGGGTTTGATGTGTGGGGTTTGCTAATCTCTCTCTTCCCTATTATTATTTTCCCTAACGCTCTCTGAGAAAGCGATGCCTCAAATTGTGCAACCTTGCGGCAGGCGCGGGGCGAGGAGCGGGTGGGGAGGAGATGCACCCGCTCCACTCGCTGCGGCTGCACCGTGCAGGAGCCAAGGGCACCGGGAGGCAGGGCCAGTCCTGGCAACTCGGTGCACACTCCCCTGGACTTATTTTAACCCCGGGCAGACGAGTCAGGAAGTTCTCCCTGTTGACCCTGTCAATTAAAAAGCCATATTTTCTGAATGTGTTTGCTGGGGCTGACCTAAGCGCTCCTGGCCGTGTCTGTCCCATCCCTGCTGTGAGGGTGCCATTGCGAGGGCCTGAATAGCGCCGCTGCTCCCCGAAAACCCCCTTGGGAGGCTGCGCGACCTTCCTGCCGCTGCACGGCACTGCATGGAGACCTGTCCGAGGCAGGGCCTAATCCTGCTGATGGGGGAAGATTTCCCCAAGGCAGAGGCTGAGGCTTTCTGTAAACCGCCGTACTGCAAGCGCAGTTAGGTGCAGGGCAGAGCTGGCGGGTGTTACACGGGGGCAGCTGCTGCGGAGGCGCTGAGGGGTGGTCTTTCCTGGATGCCCAGGAAAGCTGGCAGCAACGCAGCAAGAAACGTGCTGCCCGAAGCGGCTGGAGAGCCAGAGACAGCGGTGGTCAGGGATTGCTCTGCTCTGCGCAATGCGTCTCCGTGCACGAGTTCCCCAAAATAAGCTCCCAGGAGGCAGAGGAGTGGCAGCAGCGCGGCGCTGTCCGGCTGGCTCTCCCCACTGGGAAGGTAGATCAGCAGCACACCAACAGACTTGCATTTTTTTGGGACCTGGGTGAACATTTCAGGGTCCTCGCGTGCAGCCTTGTGCCCTGGCTCCTGCTGCCCCGGTGAAGCCGCAGCGTCGTGCTCTTCTCCGGGAATGCCAGCCCTGGCTTCCCGGCAGCCCTGACGAGCCAGTCTCGCTGTCGGGACGCCGCAGCCGCCTCGGTGCACGTCTGTTCTTGTCACCCTCTTGCGCTGCCAGCGCCTGGCTGCCAAGTCTTACAGGGAATGTGAAGGAGGGGAGAGAAAACTCCCTTACATCCATAGGTTGCCTCACACCGTGGATAAGATCAGCAATGCCAGGGCTGGGTGAGCAAGAGAAACCTGGGATCAATGAGCACAGCAGCCGGGAGGATCCCGCCGGATTACACGCTCTGTAGAAGCACAAAGATAAAAGTGCCGCATCTCCTAGCTAGTTAGAAGCTGCCCTTTGCTCCCCGAGGCCAGGTTTCTGCCTCGGTCTCCTCTCTGCCAGTGCTGCCCAGGCGCTGGCCCTGCGGCGACACTGCCACCCCAGCTCCCTGCTGCAGCCTTGCGAAGGGCAGGGGGACACAGAGCGTGACCCTCGGTGCTGTCACCGTATCGGATCCCTTCCTTTCGCCCTCCGTCCCCTCGTGCCTTCGGGCAGGAATGGGGTCGCGAGGTGTGGCGATGCCTCCCGCCTCTGTCCGATAGATTTCACGATTCTTGGGGCTTCCGAAAAGATCCCCTTTCCTGTCACTGCAGTTGTAGCGGGAACGAGACTATTAGGCCACGGGAATCTCTCAAATCTTTGTATGCCTGGAAAAGCAGGCCCTTTGTCCCCCCGGGGATGTGGATAAGGTGCTGAGCCACAGCACCTCGGCCCTGCAGGGACGCGCACCATCTGTATTTGCTCTGGTGTTTCAAGGTCGCACAGAAGGTCACTGTCATCCCAGTCCTTGCCAAGGCTGTAACAGGCCTCCCTCGGTGGGGACATCACCTCTGCCTGGCCAGAGCTGTGCTGGGGACCATGGGGAAGGCTCTGGCAGAGGGAACGGGCGGGAAGCACCGCTGGGTGCAGCTCCCTCGGTCCCAGAACAGCTGGGGTTTCATCGGAGCAAAGATACCCTCCTTGGCCGAGTTTGCGAAGCTTAGCTGAGAACAACAAAAGCCTGTGCCCCGTGCTGGGGAGGGCCACTGCGGCGGGACAGATGCCAAAGGTTTGACACTGCTCTGCTCGAATGTTCATTTCGCTACGCGACGCCATCATTCGCCAGGACGGTGTTAATGTCGAGTTTGCTTTTTAACCAAGTGCTTTTCCAAACGCGTTAATACCCAGAGACCACCGTATGGAGCTGTACTTTAGGAGTCGTTGTACTACGCCTTTTTCTGAATAAAGACGTTGAAACCTGCGGAGGGTCGCGTGTCCTGCCCCAGCACCCACGGCCTCCGTCCCCAGGGCTCCCGCCTGCCCCCGGAGCGTCCCCGCGGCGGCGGGCCCGGGCGGTGGCTGCGGGCCCCGGTCCGTGCCGAGCCGGCGGAGCACGGCCGTGCCCCAGCGCTCCCCTCCGCGCCCCGTGCCGGCCCGGAGCCCCGGCGT
>VZSC01015127.1:118159-163829 GCA_013398225.1 Steatornis caripensis | reverse complement strand
GGGGGGGGGGGGGGGGGCGGAATGGGCAGAAGCGGCGTGGTTTGTGGCCGGCCTTCGTCCTGAGGCGCTTGTGTCCGCTGAGCGAGTAACCCACAGCTTCTTCCCTCCCCCGGCTTTATGGTGGCGAGGCGAATTTTTGAAGTTTGTCACCTAAAGCAAAGTTCATTGGCGTTAGGTGCTGGAGCGGGTTGGACGCGGTTCAAGAGTGGGGAGCGCAGTGCTGAAAGCCTCCCGCCCCCCCCCCGCCGCACACCGGGTTTTAAAGCAGGCGTCGCGCCTGCAGTGCCAGCAACTGGGTTAAAAAGTTACGCTGTGTAATCCTTGCCTCTCAGGGCGCGAGCTGATTGCCGAAGAAGGCGGGGAGGTGGAAAAACCGTCCCGGTGTTTCAGCACTGCAGGATTGCTCAGGCACCTCGTGGGCCTGGGGAGGAAGGGGAGGAAGGCTCTTGTCCTGCCGGGAGCCTGGGGCTGAGGCGGTGCCTCTGGCCGCACGGCTCCTGGGCAAAGGTGCTGTGCTGTGGTGGAGGTGGGAGCAGCCTGTCTGCGTTGCCTTTGGCAGTGTTGCAAGCTCTGGTTCCCAGGCCTCTCTTTCTGCCAGGGAAAATCAGCCTTGGCTCTGGTGTACCCACTGCTTCCTGCACGGCTTGCAGAGCACCCGTCTTGGGCACCCTGCTTTGTGTGAAGGCAGCTGTCAGTACCGCTGGGCAGTGGGCAGGCTCCGGTGGGCTTCTCGCTGAGGAAACACTCCCCTCTGCCATGCCAGGCGTCGAGACTTGGGGGTTGTTTTCTCCGCCTCTAAAAGGCGAGAAGGCTGATGACTGCTCCTCTCTGCCTCCATGGCAGAGCAAAAACTGTTTGGGCTGCTCCGTCCTTCCGAGTGCAGAAACACACAAAAATGTCAACAATTGGGGTTCCTCTAACAATTTCTGATGGCGGCAGTTACGGGTTAGGTTACCTTCCTTATGGGCTAGCACGAGATCAAGAGACAGCCATTGTGTGCAGCGTTTCTTGGGTTATTTTTGTTCCTGCAGTTGTCACTGCCTTAGAACAAGTTTGTCTCACGTGCAAGTTTAGCAGCGCTTCTAGCTACCGTGAAACACTTTTCAGCCTTGCCTTGCCCAGGATTTGCTTTTGCTAGCTAGGCCCCTTCATCCCTGTTCTTCCAGGACACCCGTATCTTCAACCATGTCTTCTGTTAAAAAAGCGGAGAATGCAGGTGTTTACGAAAAACTGCTGTGGAGGCAGGCGTAGCTGCGCATTAGTAACAAGGTCAGAAGACTGCTTCTTAATCTCAGGGTCTGCTATCGCTGTCTGCCGCCCGACCTTGGAGGTTCGCCGGTGTTTTGGAAACGGCTGAATTGCTGGCAGTCGGGTTTTTTTAGTGTGCGGTTGTAACAGGCTTCGGGGGAGAATCAGAGGAATACTGTGCAAAAGAAATCTGATCACCGCTACAAGGTTAGGAAGAGGAAAGGAGTGTGATAACGGCATCTGTGTGGCAAGATGGGGGATGGGAACCCGGGGGATCGTGTCCGGAGCAGTTCTACCAGTGCGATAACAGTCGAGCTCCTGCTGGGAGCACTCTGCTCTGCCTGAGCAACCTTGCTCCTGGGTTTCCCAGCTGAAAAGCGGAAGTAAGTAGGTCAGGAACGTGTACCTGGATAAATCCACCCGCAGACACAGAACTGCCTCGTGCACAGTGAAAACAGCGTTGTGTTGCAGAGTCCCGTGTTTGTCTTTTCGTCTCTAAATGACTAAACTTGGCAGCGCACTCTTCTCCTGGTGCGGCTTTCCAGCGCTCTCTTTGCTTTCTTGCGTCGTGCTCTATTGGTTGTACTAGAAAGTTGTTGCTCCTACAAGCGTTAAAGGTCTGAAGTTCACACATTTTTTTTATTTGCGTTTGAGAAGTAAAGCCCGTCCACGGGGCACTGCTTGGACAGAGTGCGAAACGTTAAAAACAAAGCATGGCTACTCCCGTGGGGGCGGTGGCTGTTGCTTTTTGGAAGCAGGGCAGGTGTTTTGCCGGTGGTAGCAAGGCTGTCTAAGGGTTAGCGTTTGGTTCTCGCCTCCTGCGAGCGTGTGGCTGATGTAGCGGAGCTCGCACGTGCCCGTTTGCCAGTTGAGCTTTCTCTTGCGTTCCACCTTTTCAACGTTGGTGAGTCTGGGATGAGTGGTTATCTGGCGTTTTCTTGACAGTTAGGCATAGATGCACCCACACAGGCGACAAACATTCCCTCTTTGGGTGGGAAAATAGATCTACACTCACAGAAGTAAGCTCTTTTCTCAAGCTGAAGAAATAACGGCTGTGGTGCTCACCAGCTGCTTGACCAGTCCTGAGGGAAAAATCCCATGAAGCAGGCCACTGAGGTAAGGTTCCCTACACCTAAGTGACGTTGGAGTAATGGCACATTTTTAGAAAAAAGCATTTCCTTAGTTTTCCCTTCTCTTTAAAGAGAAAAGCTCTACTGCAGCCCTTTGATGACGCTGCAGGCTCGGAGGCGTTTTGTGTAGTTACTGTCCAACAACACGTAACTGCAGGGTCGTGACTCTCACCCTGTTTGCCTGGAGCTCCCGCAGGTCAGATTAGCCTGACCTCAGCGCTCCTTCTGAGGCTCTCCACTAGCTAACCTCCTGCTGTTGCAGGTGGACAAGACTGGGAATGGTAACATGGATATTGCCTGTTAGCAAGCAGAGTCATGCAGTGGGCGCTGGGGGTAAGATGCTGTCTTTACTGTCAGTGGCGCTGAAGTCTGTGATGTTTACGCCAGCCTGGAAGCTCGGCGTGCAGGTTCTGCTGGGGTTAAGGTGGGCTCTGGTGCCGGCTCAGGTTGTGGTGCTGCGTGAGGTAGGACCGGGTGTTCGATGTCCCCGGCAGATGAGTTTCTGTGGGGTGGGTGAGTTTTCCTGGCTGCCGCCTGCAGCATGCCCTTGCAGAGCTGCGGGGAGCAGCTGCCCAGCCTCTTTCCCTGGGGGGGTTTGTGGCCCGGGGCAGCTGTGGGCGGCTGGTGCAGGGCTGGCCGGGTGGGAGGCTGCGGGCTAATCGACACATCTGTGCCGCAGGATGCAGGAAGGCAGCAGGAGCTGCTGAGGACATCATTGCAGCTGTCTGATCTCCCCTGCAAACCCTACCCAGAGCTCCCTGCCATCAGCTCGGCACGTCTCGGGGCTCTCAGCAACATTAAGATTTATATAGGGCTCTTAGGACTGGCAAAGTTGATCTTTCTGGGCTTGTGCTGTATGGAGTTTTCTCCAGAGCCGCTGTGGTTCTGGTGACAGGTGTCAGTGGTAGCATGGGGTGAAGGTGGAGTCTTCCCTGCGACACTGGTGTTGTGGCTGTTGCCTCCCAGCACGGCTGATTCTGTCTGCAAGCCTGATGTCCTGCTGGTCCCACTGCATGCAGTCTAACGGGATAGTTCGCTGTCTCGGGCTCTCGCTGTCTCGGTAGCTTTCTGAAGCTAAGGTATGTGCCAGAATAAAATACACGCACTTGGAGAATTATCGACTGATTCTTGGTATCTGTCTCAAATGTGATTCCTTCACCTGGCTCTCTTCTCTTGAAATTTGAGAAACATGCTCTTCCTAACATAGTTAATGTTTTTGTTGGTGCTGATCTTTGCACTTTGCCTTAGCTCCTAGTCTTTGCTCCTGATTTCTTGTGATGTTTGAATTGCACGTTGTTGTAGCAGGGTCACCCGGCCAGCTAGTTTCAGGACTAAGTTTCCAAAGTTTTCGCCAGATAGAAAGTGTACAAACAGGTTTAAATGTAGTTCCCAGATGTGGAGAGCACAGTGTGGTAACTCAGGGTGCCAAATGCAAAGCGTGAGGTACTTCAGTGGCTTGTAAGTGCCTGGGCCAGCAGCTGTGGGACCCCGAGAATGCCCGGAGGCATGGCTGCAATGCAAATGTCCCAGTATCAATACAAATACAGAAAAGCCACAAATTTCTAAGCAGGCTGGAATGTGGCTTGGGTTGTTTAGGTCTATGCAGCCAAATTTTACTGAGAATGTACAAGAGCTAGGAACGAATAATTTCCCCACTTGCCGTCTGTCGATCGTTAGTGCTGCAGAAGAGACATCCAGACCGCGGAGCTTGGGGCCCTCGTTGAGAGCCGCACGCCGCAGCCCCGCCACACTCCGCTTGCGAGTCAGTCCCCGGCGTTGTAAAGCCACTGGAACATAAATGCAGTGCTTATACCTCTGCCCACAGGGGGGTTATAACCAATTTGGGTTTAATGACAGCAGTAGAGCAGCTCTAATGTTTCACTGTGGGCCCTTATTAAAAGAAGTGCTTGTTGTACTTAAAGTGCTGAAAGTTTCTGGGAAGCTGTGGTTTCTGCTGGGAGGTAGAGGGAGGCACGTCCACGCTGTCTCCCACCTCCTCTGACGGATGTCCTGCAGAAGCATTTCCACTAGGGCCATCTCTGGAGCTAATGCTTATTCGTTTAGTCAGTTTATTTACATGCATTAAACAATTTATTTTGTTTAATTTATTATTCAGCTGAAATTTGCATTTGCTATACTGACACCAGCCTTCACGTGTTAAAGCTATCACGCACCGCAGTGCTCTGAACTTGCTTTGGCTGGTGTTGAAGAAGTGCTGCTCAGCTTCATGAGACCTCCTGACCAGGTGCTTCCCGAGGAGAGGATTTCACCTCTTCCCAGAGGTTTCTTCATAAGGAGGAAGAGTTGAAGCTGTCAGTGCATTGGAACTCCTTCAAAAATCGTCAGAAAAACACAAGTTACTGATGCTGGTGCGATGGTACTGACATTGGCGCTGGCTCCCGAGGCGAGGGGTGCCTTGTCTCAGGGCTCCCAGGCCTGGCGGCTCCTGCACCAAAGGAGCAGCCATGGGGGTGCTTGGGGCTCCTTGCTTATTGGGGCAGGAGCTCAGACCATTTGGAGTGGGAGCGGCTTCTCTTCTGACTCCTCTTCCCTTTATAGGGACAACAGAAGCTGCCCAGGGTTTTCTGTGGAGATCTTTTGCCCTGTTTTCCAGCTGGTTTATGCCTTTCTCCTGGCAGATGGCTTGCTGGCACGGGGGCTCCGGAGGCTGCTCCCGGCCTCCCCAGGGCCGCCTTTGGAGAAGGGATTGTCCTTCCTCTGTGTGCGTGTGTTGTGTCGGCCTTGAGCAAGCAATCACGTGAGCCATGTGGTCTTGGCTCTGTTCTAGTTTTGAGATTTTCGTGCTAGGAATGTGGCGCGCTGTTTTTCTTCTGCTCGGTGCAGAGTTGGACCCCTTCCTGTATGTGAAGCCGTGTCGAGCACTCGGGAGACTTGCTGAGGAAGCCCGTGCCAAAACTTGGGCTGCCCAGGAGTGGGGGAGTTGTCGGGTTTGCTGACCAGACGCGAAGGCTTTCCCAGGCAGGTCCGAGGCCAGTCAGTTCAGGCTGCAGCTCTTGCACGTCGCATCGCGTGTTTGAAAGTTCTGGGTCTTCGCATGTGTCCCAGGAAACAGGGACCACCGAAGGGACGTGAGTAGCTGAATGCTGAGCAGCGTGTGTGTTGGCATGGGATGCGTGCCGGCGTGCGGAGGGGCCGTGATGCCTGGCTGATGGTGCCGGGGGAAGGCGAGAAGCCGGCAGCTGTGGCGTGGCGTTGCTGGAGGCGTGCTGCGGCCTGCGCGGCTGTGGCTGCCCTGGGGTGCCCGGTGCTTGCAGAGATCTCCAGCTCCATAATCCCTGCTTCAGTTGCCAGGATTTCTTAAATTAGCATGGAGCGAGGAGTGGCGTTAGGGGGTTGCGTGTGTGGTTTTGTGGTTTGTTTGTGTTTGATATGGCAGAGCAGGGTGAGAAGACAGAAAATTTGTCTGGAAACTGCTTACTGGTTCGCTGCCTGGCTGTTTTGTGCTCGCCTGCTTAGTATGGATGGCTGTGCTGGGCCCAGGCGTGCCATAGTAACTGCCCTCGCCTTGTAATTCAACGCATCTCACTTGCTTACAGGTTTGGCAGCGCTGAAGCGCTCTAGCACTCGTCCCATGCTGCACTGGTGCAGCACTCGAGATCGGGCTATTTATAACCACCTCTGGGCCGGGGCGATCGGGCCGGCATCCCTCTGCGAGCGCGCCTGAGGAACCCGTTAGATACCCGTCTGGTTTTGTTCTGGCACAGCGGGGAGAGGAGAGCTTCAGCTGCTGGGAGCTGCTTTTGGGCCTCGCGGCTGTCGCGACAGTGTGAGCGTGGCGGTCGGGGAGACGGGCGAAGGTGCGCGGTGGGTGAAGGTCGCTGGGCAGCGCTTTGGGAGAACTGCTGTGAGCCCAGCAGCCGAGTCTGATGAGCACGTGGGACGTGAGCTCGGGGTGTGCGGGACACTGCGTGGAGTCGGCTGCCGGCCCTCTGCCTCCCACCGCCCTGGGGCCCAGTAGGATTTTTCTTTGGAGAAGGCAGCCCTCTGCGTGAGAACGCGAGCAGGTCTGGGCTGCGGACGGCGAGGGCTGCCGCGTGGGAGTTGCCTTGTGGGGACTTCAATATATGTGCGCAGACGAAAGATTTGCAAACAAAACTAACTTTTGTAACCCGGTGCTGTACGAGCCAGGCTGCTTGTGATCATGGGGAACAGCCTTTTTGCGAACTGCTGCAGGCATGTCACCGATCTGATCTTCCAGACGCACAGCTTTAACTCGCCCGATGAGAGGTCACCCCTCTTACCGAAGTCTCCCACGAGCTGCGCAGTCTGCCCGGAGGTGCCAGAAGCTGCCCAGTGTGCTGGGCCGTATCCAGACATCATCCCCAGCGAGGTGGTGACTGGAAGCCTGCAAAAACACACCGAATACATCCAAGACCTGTCTGAGGCCGAGGGCGAAGAGGGAACGGCGACGGTCTGTGATAAGAGCTGTTTGAGACCCGGTGCTGGCGCCGTGGGCCCGCTCCGGCAGGCAGAGGCATCCCGTGCGGTGGCTGTCCTTCCAGCCGACCTTGGGGAAGGGCCGACGGGGCTGGTCTATCATGCTCAGTCGCTTGAGGCCTCCCAGAGCTGCGTGAAACTTGAGGACAGCGGCTTAGCCCATAGATCTTGCCGCCGGGAGGAGCACGTGGCAGCAGCTGACGAGGGGGATGCGGCCCCCGGAGCACGTCGCGCCGGCCATGGTGAGGGACGAGCTGCCTCACATTTAGACACAGCCTTAGCGGGTCCGGACAGCGTGCCAAAACACAGAGGTACCGGGACACCTTCCTCCGCTCTGCCAGCAAGCGCAGGGAAAACCCCACCTGCCCAAAGGACGGTCGTGCTGCCTTTCTCCCATGGCGAGCTGTCATCTAAGGCTCTGGATGCAAGCACTGGTGTCACAGTGACAGACCCCACTGCCCGCCCCGGCAGCAGGTCGAGCTGTGATCCTGACTCTTGGGTGCAGACGCTGCCCTCAAAGCAGCACCAGCAGAAGAAGAAGAGGAAGAAAAAGAAGCTCACGCTTCTAGGTGCTCAGCAGCATGGCACTGCATTGTGCTTCATGTAGCCAAAACACTGTATGCCCGTAACGGGGGTGGGCAGCTGCGTGTGCCTGTGGGATGGGGCAGGACAAAGGAGAGGGGAGGCAAGGTGATGTTTTAACTTCACAGCAGAAGGAAAAGGAGGAATGTGGTGAGATATCCCACCCAGGGTGTGCCCACAGAGGGACCTGTGCACCTTGTCCATGTTAGCAAAACAAACAAAAGGGGATTTTGCTTATTCTTTTGTTAATTCATGAGGCAGATCCTTCTCTTGTTTGTGACCGCAGACGCGGCCCTTGTAAAGGATGGGAGCGGATCTGCCAGGCCCAGCCTGCAGCAGCGCAGGCGGGAGCGCAGGGTGGTGAGGGAGCGGAGCAGCATTTGCTCGGAGCCTTTGGCTCCCTTCAGCTGAGCATGGTTGGGAGCGACGCCTGACCTGCAGGGATGCAGCAGCTCCACGGCTGCTCCTGGCTGCAGCTGGTGCATCCTACCAGCGCTGTGGGGACTGCAGGGCCCCAGCCGGTTGCTGCAGTGTGGGAGGGGAGCGGCCGCCGCTCGCGGGGCAGCCGCTCAGCCACGTCTTCCTTTCCTTCTTTCCCGCTTCTCCATGAACTGGTGCAGCACGGCTGGATTCCACGCCACTCGCTCCAGTGTGGCACCAAATGGTAACCCAGAGCAGCTTTTGTCCTCGGGACAGCTAGGATATGAGAAGCTCAGATTATTATTTTTTAAGTCTCAAGGTCAAATTTTGCCTTTCTATTGCTGTGTTTGGTTTTGCTCAGTCCCTGCGCAGTGGCTGAATTTTGATCTCAAATGTTGCTTTTTGGTGCACCTGTGGTCTGAGGGGATGTGTGAGCGACCCGAGCTGGCTGCCTGGTTTCTGGTTTAGCGCCTTACTTTCCACGTGCCAGCAGTGGGTGTTCAGGCACAGCAGGCTGGGAGACTGTGCAGAAACTGTCTTAGGCTGTCCAGAATTCGAAATATCTTTGAGGGGGGAAAGGCAGAATTTGGGCCCTCGGAACGACCCTGGAGCCGATAGTAAGAAATGCACTCCTAAGCTCAGTGACGGAAAAGGTAGGGTTTTGATTTTCAGGTTTGTGCCTCTGATAATCTCCGCTGTTACTAGATGTAGGGAAGGAAGCTCCTCGTCTACAGAGCAGTCCCTCCAGACCAGGCTAACTCACAGCAATGTAATGTTGCCGTCTTTCTGGCCTGATCATCTGAGAAAAGGATTAGTGACTGACTTTGGTTTAGAAGGTTTGTAGGAACATCAATTGGTTATTAACTAACACGTCCCATGATCTGTGCTGTCTGTCGCTGCACGCGGCCAGCAATATTCGGGTTCGGGCGTGTAGCCTCTTTGATGCCGGGGTCTCCACCGGTCGGGTTCACGAGGTGCTCGCCGTAAACAGGAAGCGTGGTTAAAAGAGGGCCTGTCCCCTTGGTGTTGCCCAGGTGCAAACATAAAACTTAATCCTTACACGGATCCTCTACCAGGCGCGAGCCTCAGCCAGGCAGGCGATTCTTGCCCGTGAGCTGCTGCCTGTGCCACCTCCTCCCCTCCTCAGGGTTTTGCTTTGCCCGTTCTGCCGACGCTTTAGTCTCGTGTGTGCTCGAGGTTTGCTCACGCTGTGCTCCGAGTAGCAATGAGAACATCGTGTTACAGCTCGGCTGCCGGCCAGCACAAGCTGGAGCTTAGCAGCCTCGGCCGCGCCTGCAAGTACAAACCGCGGGCCGAAAGGAGGAGGGTCCTTGCTAGGATGCTGGCACATCACTTGGCATGACAGCAGAGACTGGAGGTCGCGGCCTTTGTTGAGACCGCAGAACTGTGTCTCGAGGCCGAACGCATACGAGGAGGGATCTCCTGCTCTGTCTGCAGCAGTGCGAGCGCGGCGGTAAGCGGGAGGAGCGGCACCCCCGCAGCGGGTGGGACCGCTTCCCTGTGACTCAGCCGCCTTCCACGAAACCGCCCGTGGTGCATCGCACGGCGCTTTCTCCTGTGAGCGAGAGCTTGCACCTAAGCACAGCTACTGGCCTGTTTGGGGCTTGAACTGAGAGTGAGTAACAGGACAGAGGTCTCTGCAGGTGTCTTTGAGGCGTCCCTGTTGCTCTTCTGCCATCTTGAGTAGGCTGAAACCCAGTGCCTGATGCTTTTGCCTCGCTGTCCCTGCCAGCGCTGCAGAGGCAGTGGCACAGCCGGGCTGCAGCAGGCGGTAAGAGCTGGTGACCCACTTTAAGGCAGGTGGGTGAAGCTCCGCTTCCCCGCGGGGAGAGCGCATGGGTGAGTCAGCGGCCCAGCCAGCAACACGTCCTCCGGGCAAGCTCGCCTGCGCTGCTGGCAGCAGGGGTTGAAACAAAACACGCCGTTTTTGTCAAAATGAACCCATTCTGTAAAAACCCCACCGGAGAGCCTTCGCTGGCCTTAAATCAGAGGGTTAACCTGCTGGACGGCCGGTCTTTCTCAGGCCAGGCTTAACTTTTGTTTCTAAACTTAAGACGACGCTGGCTGGAGCTGGATCTTTTGGCATAAGGAGACATGAAGGTGCTGCCTCTACGTGTCTCTTCCGTCGCAAAGCACAGAGCTGTGCCAGCCTGGCCTTCGCTCAAGTAGGGAAAGAGGGATGGGAAGCGTCAGTATGTTGTATTTCTGCAGACAAGAAACAGTCTTCTGATTTCTGAAACAATTGGTAGTTTGGGGATCTGATAGTGCTGAGTAGTGAAAAGCAGAAGCGTTGTCCTGGTTGGTGACTTCTTGCTGTGTGCAGGCATTCCCTGTCTTGCTTTGCTTTGCAGCCGAAGGTGTTTGCTGTGCTGGAGACCAGCGTGTGCATGGGTTGCTCGGCTTGCACATGAAGCCTGTCTCCTCGTGGTTTAGTTAGTCCCTGCGCGCTGCTTTCCTCCTCCCCGCTTCCAGCTCCACGCTGGCCAGTTAACTTCTGCTTGCTATGGAGGCACCCTCCCTGCTGATCTTGCTTAAAAAAAAGACATAAAACAAAATCACATTTACTCAGAGATGACAGTCTCCATTTTGGGAATATCCTTCCAGCTGTTGTGGCACAGAAGTAGGTTCAGTGTCCGCCTTGCTACTGCTGATGAGTCTGTTGGTTGGAGAGCATCCTTGGTCAAGCCTTTGGCATGACTGCCACGCACAGCAGTGTGCCTGGAGCGTGGTGCTGGGCGGACTGAGACTGCAGGAGTGTTGGGACAGGGGACACAGCTGGGAACAAGAGCAGAGACAGGAGCTGGCATGTCCCACGGGCTGCTCCTTCCACCCCTCAGCTGCCGGCAAAAGTCAGTTGTTCGTAAGCAGCACCTTGAGCGTGTCATCTGTGATGCTGTCGGGAAAGGTCCTTGATCGTGGAGACTGGGGGTCTCGGGGCAGTGGGCAGCGCTGCTGCTGCTGCGCCTGGGTTTTGCCCTTGGCTGCTGACACAGCAGTTGAAGATGGGCTGTTGGGTCTCTGGCCAGCACTATAGCCTTCCTCACCGCCAAATTCTACCTCCCCTTTCTGGTTGCTACAGCAGGAGCAAAAGTTCAGTGATGCTGCCCTGCTTTCTGGGCCAGGGCTGGACCGAGCCTGGCTCAGGGGCCTGGCAAGTTGTCCTGTCGATGGTACTCGTGGCCCCAGGCACAGTATTTCTGTGATAGCTTTTCTGCTCTCCCTCCACATCCCCATGTGTTCAGGCAGTCCGGAAGGAGCGTGGCCGTGCTGGCTGCCGGGTGTGCTCAGGGGCTCCCCCAGCCCTCCGGGCACGGCCTGGTTTTTCTGAAACCACGTCTCTTGGGGTACTCTTGTGTGGAACTTTTCTTCCTCCTCTCTAGCATGGCTGCAGCTTCCTAGAGCTGGAGCCAGCCTCTTCTGCGCCTTGCCTGTGGTTTCATCTGTCAGAGAAATGAACAGCTCGCATTTGGGACATACACAGAGTGACAGGGAACGTGAGCAGCAGCTGCCGAGATGCTGAAGGCAGCAGAGGCTGCTTAAAGTCGCTCTGTTACCCGCTGCCTTTTGGAACAGGTGTGCTTTCCTTGTGTTTCTTGCTCTTTCACTGTGTCCTGGTTCAGCCTTGACAGTTGTCTCTGAGGCGGGTTTGCCTTTGGCAGCCACAGTCTGGAGCAGCAGCGTGACCCTGCGGGACACTTCAGCGGGGCTTGTTGCTGTCGCCTCGTGTTGCGCTCCGGAGGCGTGCAAGGGGATAGAGCGTTTCCATCCCTGTTCTTGTGCACGGTGATGGTCGGATGACTTTTCTGGGCTGCCGGAGCAGTTGGGGCTGATAGGTAAGAACTAGCCGTGATAGCTTTAGATCTTCGAGCCACAACACCAGTCTGCATTTCAGAAGTGACGGAGGCTGAGCTGCCATCTCCCCTGGAGCAAGGCTGGGGCTGGGACTAGTGCCTTGCTAGGAGATGAGGAGCCAGGAAAGAGACCTGCCGGGTGGAGCTAGCTTGGCGCTCAGTGGCCTCACAGTGTTGCTTTGAGCTGCCCAGACCCCGTGCAGCCTTTCCCAGCGCCTGGGAAAGCCCCCAGCCCGCTCCATGTGTGCTGCCTGCGAGCGGGTACCTGGGAGCACCAAGCTAGAACCGCCATGTGTGACTGGGGGGTCCGGCAGCTGGGTGTGCTGGCTGTGCGTGGCCGGTGCCGTGAATGCACCACACGGGGCACAGTGCCAGCTCCCGTCCAGCGCTGGCTGCTCAGGGTGGGCAGTCGGAGTGGTGCCCTGCTCCCAGGCTGGGGCCAGGGGGTCTCTTCCCTCTCTCAAAGGCTGTCGGCAGCGGCTCTTCCCACTGTCCTGGCTTACCCTGGCAGCACCTTGGTCCTCTTTAGTGTGGTCCCCAGCCCGGTTTGGTGGGTGTAGGCTGCTCTAGGAGACCGGAAGCTTCCCGGATCTTATCAGCTCTCTGACACTATCTGCCTTACTGGAAAAGAAAACAAACCGTTGTGGGAGCAGTGAGGTAGGTGCAGAGAGCTCCCCATCCCTGTGACGCATCTGTCTAAATGAGCGTTTAAAATGTCGTCACCTTTTTCTTGAAAAAAATTGCTTAGGCAAAGCCTCGCCCTGGCACCATGGGATCTCTGCGAAGTATTTTGGAAGTGTGGAGGGTGGCCAGATGCAGGCAGGGGTGTGGGAGCTGTTTGTGTGCCTGGGGAGTAACCCGGCTCCCACATGATGCGCAGCTTAGCAATGCAACAGCTGCCATCTCTTCCCCTCCCTTCTCTCCTGGCTGGGCAGGAGTGTACCAGGAGGTATGTTAGGAGCTGTGTAACGTGTTGGTGCAGAGGTTACAGCTGCCTCCAGGCCACAAAGCGCCACACACCCATTTCTTTTAATTAAGAGGCTTCTTAAGACTAAGCTGAATGTGTTGTACGCTGACCCATCCTTCCTGCTTTCCTTCCCTCCCCTCTGCGCACATGGTTTGTGGAAGATGCAAACCCCGCAGGGCACCGAGAGCCTGTTAATTACCGAGAGCCTGTTAATTACTGGCACACCTATGTCTAGTAAACACTAAGTGCAGAATAAAACACTTGCTGCCTTTTAACCCCTGGTTCGCTTGGGCTGTCCAGAGGACGGTGATGCTGTCCGATCGGTCTCTTGCAGCCACTCGGAGAGGACTGCCCGTTTGCGCACACCTTGTCTAAATCCCTCTCTCCTCGCCCAGAGCACCCGTCTGGCGTGGCACTGATGAATGGCAGCGGCCCCCACGAGAGCCTCAAGGGCGAGAAGGATGCCAGGCAGAACGGCCACGAGGAGGCTGACCCGGGAGAAGATGGGAACGACCAGGAGGTCATTGTCATACAGGACACGGGATTTACCGTCAAGATCTGTGCTCCAGGGATAGAGCCCTTTTCCCTGCAGGTACCTCCCTTCGTTGGCTGGGGAGGGGAGCGGAAGCCACGCTGGAGGAGGAGATGGGAAGTGTTTGAGCGAGGGCACACGCAGCACTGTCCCTCCAGCCAGCCAGGCAGGGATGGCGAGAGCGCGCTGTGCTCGGGTCGGCCCCTGTCAGCCCCCGTGGCCTGGGCAGTACCTTCAGCTGCTCGCAGCTCCACAACTTCTCCATCCTCTGTTGGGATTAAGTGGGGAAGGAGGCAGAAAAGCATTGAAGGTGCAGGAGAGAAGCTGCCTGACCAGTGGCTTCTAGAGAGAGGGAAGGAAGAGGGGACATGAACAGCAGGCTGTCTGGCACAGGCCTGCATAGGCTTTGCAAGGATGGGGAAGGTGTTTTGTTCCAGATCCCAGGTGTGGAGCAAGGGGAGGGAGAACTAGCTGAAGTGTAGCTCCTCCTTCATCACAGAGGGGCTCAGGCGTGGAGCCAAGCACGGGGGAAAAGGCCTTCCCGCTTCTGGGCTGTTTTAAAGGAGGCATGTGAAAACATCATTTCTGGGTCTGACTCTCGGGAAGGGACAATCGCTTGCTTGCCCAGCCGTTTTGGCGTGATGCTCCTTTGGGCTAGCCTGGGTTTGGTGCTGCGACAGGCACTAGCGCAGCTCAGGGAGCTCAGGCACCAGGCTGAAGATCAAGGGAACGATGCAGTCTCCGCTTCCCTTCTGCACGGAGAGGGATGCGTGTGTCATGTGAGCAGGGCCATGTGCCGCCAGATCACGGCAGGCTTTGACATGCCTAGCTGATATTCTGATATAGCTTGATAATTCACCGAAAACCATTTGAATGAAGAATCTCTAATTTCAGGGAGAGGTGTCTGGAGTCTAAACCAGTTATCTCCACAAGACCAGCAGAGCGTGCAGTGAAATTACATCCCCCGTGGTACTAGCTGTATCTCAGCCTAGCTTTTTTCTCCTTTAAATCCCCTTGGTTGTTCATTTTAATAGGCTAATGATAGCAGGCCATGTTGTTTACAGCAGCTTATGTAAACTACCCCGAGTCCTAGCTTGAGAGCAGTGTCAGTGGTGCTGGAGCCTGAGCGGGGAGGTGGGGGAGCAGCCCTGGTGCACAGGCCAGCACGGTTTCTTGTGTCGTGGGAGCCGCGCGTTTGCAGGCGGCGTGCCCTAGAGGTGTGGCACTGGCATGGACGTGCCACGCCACACTGCGGGTGCTGCGGCTGATCGAGCGGAGGAAATGCTCTGTTTTCATGTGCACCATTCAGAGCCTCACCACAAATGTGTGAATGGATAAGGGAAGAGCCCTGTTTCCCACGCCACCTTCTATTCCTTCGCTGCCCTCTCTGCCACCTCTGCCCCATGCCGAGTGCTTGGCTCAGCACCAGGCTGTGACACCTCTGTGTGATGGAGCTGGGGTGCTGGAGGTGGCAGTGCCGTCCCAGCAGGGACAGAAGTGATGTTCCTGGGAGGGACAGCTAGAGTCTGCCTTTCCAAGCCTGCAGAGGTACAAGAGGTTTGATTCTGCAGCAGAGGGACAAAGTTTGGCAAGAACACCTGTGAGGACTGAGCTTAACTGTGTGAGTTCTTCCCTTCCTAAGGTCTCTCCTCAAGAGATGGTGCAAGAGATCCACCAAGTTTTGATGGACCGCGAGGATACCTGCCACCGGACTTGCTTCTCTCTGCAGCTGGATGGCAATGTCCTCGATAACTTTGCTGAGCTGAAAACTATTGAAGGACTGCAGGAGGGCTCACTGCTGAAAGTGGTGGAAGGCAAGTTCCTTCAGACTTCGGGAGGGAATGCGTGAGGGTTTTCATAGCGAGTGGTTTTGGGCACCTGGCAGCCTGTGGTTCCTTTTCGAGGCCTGTGTACCAAACGAGTAAGCAACTGCGTAATTTCGTTTTCTTTCCTCCCTTTTTGCTCCTCAGAGCCATACACGGTGCGAGAAGCCAGAATACACGTGCGTCACATTCGGGACCTTCTGAAGAGTCTTGATCCATCAGATGCTTTCAATGGTGTGGACTGTAATTCATTGTCCTTCCTGAGTGTCTTCACTGAAGGAGACCTGGGAGGTACGGGGCAAAAAGGCTTCTCTGGTGTGGTCAGTGTTTTCATTCCCCTGAGCTTCATTAAAACACATTGTAATGATCAGCTGTCCCACCTCATTCAGGAGTGCAGAGAAACACTCAGAGCACTTCTGCGTTCCTCCTTGAATAATTACCGGAGGAGAGAATGCTGCGTTTTTCAGCACTGACTTTCTGTCTCTGTCCGTTCTAGACAGTGGAAAACGGAAGAAGAAAGGTACCGAAATGGAACAAATTGACTGCACCCCTCCTGAACATATCCTGCCAGGTAGCAAAGAGAGACCCCTGTGTGCCCTTCAGCCCCAGAACAGAGACTGGAAGGTAGAGTTCTCCTGTGTCATTAAAACAGCTATTGGCACATTCCTTGCTGCAAACTGGTGTTCAGGGATTGAAAGCTGCACTGAAGTGAACTTTGGGATTTGCTCTGCTTGATGCTTAATTAGTGCTGGAATAGTGCTGCTTAGCCAAAAGAATAAAGTCCAAGAGCTTGTGTGCAAAGCACTGGACACCGAGTCTGGACATCTGCAGAGTGTAAAATGGCCAGTCTTGCTGGGAGGGGTGGCAGGGAAGGGAGAACTGCTTTTCTCTGCAAAGTCCTGGAGAGAGGATCTGCAAATCACTACAGATTACCTTTAGCTTTCCCATACTCTCCCACTCGGATTCCGGTTTAGAAGGTGCCATTTGAAAACCAGTACAGCGAGAAATCCATGCCTTGTGCAGCCCAGAGGCCCAGGGTGTCTGTTTTTACCTGTGTCTTACGGTGTGCAAGGCAGCAAACTGAGGCAAGTTAGTGGACTGCAAACGGCTCGAGGAAGGCTATGCTCTGGAGACCAGGCTTTTTTGTAAGCTCTGTTTCTGGAACCAAGCGAGGGTGGCAGGTAAAAGGAATCTGGCGTGCACATCGAATGGCTCTGTAACTCAAGGGAATTAATTCCTGCTGACGGGAGCTGCTTCTGTTGTGTTCTTCTGTAGCCTTTGCAGTGCCTAAAGGTACTGACGATGAGTGGCTGGAACCCTCCACCTGGTAACCGGAAAATGCATGGGGACCTCATGTATTTGTATGTCATCACGGTAGAGGATCGGCACGTCAGTATCACTGCATCCACTCGAGGATTTTACTTGAATCAGTGAGTAACTAAGATTCCTCCTGTCCTGCCCTGTGGCAGGGAGCTTGCAATAGCCAACTGGAAAAGAACCCACAAACAAACAATTGCTGCTTGCCTTTTTTTTTTTTTTTTTGTGGAAAATAGCGTATTTTAGTTTGCTGCTCACATGGGTTTGTAAGAGTTGCTATACTGGATTGGGCTGTTGATTTATGCCTGGCATCATTTCTCCACAGTGGATAAATGCCTGATGCTTCAGGGAAAGTTTAAATATCCCATAATGTCATCGGCTAATTAGAGCATTTTGAGTTGGGAGGGAATTCCTTCGTGACCATTGCAACTATCTCATTTTGCCCTAAAGCAAAAGCACTGCCTGTCAGAACTTCCTAAGCTGGGCACAGATTTGGCTGGATTTTTAAAATTTCTTTTTAAAATAGCGACCGTGAGAGACTGTTAACGTGGCTGTGCTGTGGCCGTGCCCGTCAGAGTGGCTGTATTGAGGGAGGTGCAGGGTCCATCCAGCCCAGCAGCCTGTAACAGAGACCTGTTGAGTGGAGGGTGGACAGGGGAGAACTTCAGAGCAACAAACCCTCCTGTACCTGAGCAACCGTCAGCTCAGAAACATCCCTGGCTGGCCTTGATCCTGCAGTCCTGATAATCGCCGGGGCAACCATAACTGAGTGTTTGGAATACAAGGCTGTAATTCACAGAAGGAGAATGAAGCTGCCTGAAGAGAAGGAGAGCTTAAAATATAGAAGATAAAATTCGAGCACATTTCCGCCTTCTGTCTCGTTATGAAGAGGAAGTGCTCCGTGTTAAACTGGCCCATGGAAGAAAGAATTTGTAGTCCATTGTTACCCCCCAGATCTGTAAAAATAAGTGTTAAAAGTAATGAGTGTAAGAGTACACATATGAGTGCAGGTCCCAGGAGACCAAGTGGCCTTTTTCAGTTTGGGCAAAATGTGCCCTGGAGAGGGGGACCTGTCGGTGTGCTCCTGGCAGGTCCAGGGCTCAGCCTCCCAGCCGGGAGACGCGGTATCTGGAGAGGGCACTGACTGTTTGGCGTAGTTGGTGCCGTTACCGTTGGCTTCTCTGGTAAGCAAAGACCCTTTTAGTGTGTTTGGGAAGCTCTGTGAAATCGGTCTTTCCCAGCTATAAAAATAGAAGCCCTTCTTGAACCTGGTGGGGTGGCTGAAGAAGCTCTGAATTAAATTTGCTGTGCAATCCATCAGGGCCCAGGTGCAGGGTTACTAGCTGTATCTCACGTGGAGAGACTGGAGAGGGCCTTTGCAGCCCACCTGCCCATGTGCTGCGTGGTCTCCGTTTCGCAAGCGAGGGCACGTTGTGGAGGTCTTTCATGCGGTGCATGTATGGGAAAGCTCTCATTCACGTACCACGTTCCTAGGGTCTGGGAAGGCTCAGCTATGGCAATGGCTTGTGACTTTCTTTTTTTCTCTTGCAGGTCTACTGCATACAACTTCAATCCCAAACCTGCAAACCCCAGTTTTCTCAGTCATTCCTTGGTGGAACTACTTAACCAGATCAGCCCTACCTTCAAAAAAAACTTCTCCGCTCTGCAGAAGAAACGGTAGCAGCACCTTTTCCTCTCTAGTTGCGTTGAGTCGTCTGTTGTGAAGTTGCTCAGTGAGGCTCAGCTGTGTGGCTGGTTCTGTGGGAACTGGGTGCCACTCTGATACAGCAGGGATTGCAGTGCCTGCTTTCTCTGAGCTCACGTAATGGCTGGGGCGTGTGAGTCTGCAGCAAGGGCCACAAAACACCGGGCTAAATGTCGTGGCAGCACCAGGATGTAACTGGCTTTTCCTCGCTCAAAACGTGGAGCTGGCAGAGCTGATGTGACTTGTCTGCTGCTGTTCGGCACGGCAGTAACAGAGGCCGGCGGAAGCCCAGAGCCCCAGTCCTTATCCGCTGGACGGTTTCTCTTGGCTGTAGCTCCTAGATGACTCTTGCTTACAGTGTGTAGATTTACGGATTTCGGTTCTGCCTAAAGCAAAGGCGGGGTGGGGGGAGGGGGGTGACAGCTTTCCATTGCCATGGGAGTGTCAGTCATGAGGCTTCCCTGGAATTTTATGCTCTCTGTCCCTGCTGAGAAAATGAACGTGCAGGGCAATTTGCATAGTGGGAGAGAGCGCCCAGAGATGGACTGCAGTGTTTGCCCAAGGGAAACTGCTGATGTGTGGACTAGCTTCTGAGATGCGGGTCTCCTCACTGAGTCTGCGTGTTGGCTACGTGTCTCTTGGGAGACTTGATGACTGTCTAGCTAGTCAGGCAGCAAAGAGTTAATGTGAAGCACAGCCACATGCTGCAGCAGGGACTGGGCTGGTAACCCGATCAGTAGGTACTTCGCCCCTGAATCCAAAAAAGAGACTGAAGCATAAAATATCAGGGAAAGTAACACATGAGGGCTTTGCGTAGGCTTACCGTGGAGAGAGAATAATTACTTTAAACATGTTTGTGCATGTTCATTTTCTCTAGTTTCCTCTGGCTCCTATAATAATAATAATAATAATAAAAAAACAATAATGTACTGTTCTATTCTCCTGTCCTTGCTGCAGGCACCATTTATTCTGCTCCAGGATGGCGGGTTCTGTGCGAAAGCCTGTCATTCTTTAGAGTCCGCTTAATGAACTGCCTTGGCTCAGCAGGGTGCAAATTGACAGGCACATTGTGTGGCTTTCAGGAGCTCTGCTTCTGCTCTCGTTAAGAAGATGAAAGTGACACTAGACAAGGGCTGGAAATTAGCAGTGGCCCCCAGCCATGACTGTGACTATCTGGCCATTTGAAAATGATTATACTGTGTTGCTTCTTGGGCCAGAAGTAAATACAGATGAGACTCCAGCACCTGCTGAGAGCAGACAGATTACACAAGAGGCCATGTGGTGAAGCTTGCTTTTTCACGTCGGTGGTGGATGTGCTCTGTAGGCTGGTTTTGTAGTACAAGCTGTATGGACCGGTGTGAAAGCTGAGGGCCAGTCTGAGGGGCGGCTAGCCGGGAGTGGGCATCCGCCGCCTCTGAATGCAGAGGGTGATGGGGGTCTCTGGTGATACAAGCGAGGATAAAACTGGGGAAAGGGGGATGGGGAGAGCCCAGGTCGTTCTCCAGACTGCTGTTGGGAGGTGCTGCTCATGCCAGTCAGTCGTCATGGGGTATAGTCTTTGTTAAACAAAGGTCCCGCTGCGCTGCTCGCAAGGCCAGGTCTTGTTCTGTTGTTTGTCAGAAGTTGATGTTGCAGCAGAGGGAAAATTCTCTTGGAATAGAAAGAAATCTTCCTTTGGAAAACGTCTAATTGTTTTCACTCCCAAACTAGGGTTCAGAGACACCCTTTTGAAAGGATAGCCACTCCTTTCCAAGTGTACAGCTGGACGGCTCCGCAAGCAGAACACGCCATGGACTGTGTCCGGGCAGAAGACGCTTATACATCTAGACTGGGCTATGAAGAGCACATACCTGGACAGGTATTGGTCTTGCTTTGCCTGAGAACGCTGGCAAGAGTTTTGCTGCCAGCTGCGCTGGGAACCGGTTAACTTTTAACAAGTAGACCTCTGGTATTTGTGGGAGGGTTTTGCTCATCAAAGCAGAACTTGTGGGAGTTCTTGTTCTTGACAGTGGCCTTGACTGTATGGGCAGCGCTGCTCAGGCTGCGACTCCCTACGCATGTAAATGTCTGAGAAGAGCAACTTCTGCTCGGGTGTTTATAAATCCCGTGTCCCTGCTCCGACAAGCACCACTGCACAGAAGGCAGAGCACTCTTCCCTGCCGGTCAGGCCTGGAACGGCTCTTGTCTCTGAGCAGACTATTCCAAATGCTTCAGTTGCAGCTTCATAGCATAAAATCTTGCAGGCCGTGAGCGGTACAGGGCTGCAGCGGGTGCCCGCGGGTGGCTGTCTGCCTTGCGGTGTGACCACGTCGCAGTGTGCTGGCTGAGGAAACCTGCACCGTGCTCCTCCAGAGCCAGCAAGCTGCTATTTCAGCTGAACTGCACTGCGTAAGCTGGGCTAATGTGAGATCTATCCCAGACTGCTGTTGAATAAAGTCCACTCCCGAGGAGTGTTCATTCCTGCTGCGAATTCACTTCCTCTGAACTCCCCAGCAGCCTGAGTTCTTACCCCTTGCCCTCCCTTCTCTCACAAAATGCCTCGCAAAGCAGAAATGCTGACTTGCCAGCCCGTTCCTATACAATGCATTGCTTCCCACAAGGCTTTGACTCTTTCAGACCAGAGACTGGAACGAGGAGCTGCAGACCACGCGAGAGCTGCCGCGCAAGAACCTGCCCGAGAGGCTGCTGAGAGAACGAGCCATTTTCAAGGTAACTTTGGGATGTGCAGGCAGCTCCTCACACAGCCCCTTCTCTGCTGCCCATATCGCACCTGGATACTTCACCTGGGCTGCCCCTTGAAAAATGCAAGAGGAAGATCGCCGTTTGTAAGCTGATGGGTTGTGTTCTATTGTATGTCTGCCTTCTGCACCCAGTCCCACGGGGAAGAATTGCGCTCCTTGACCCCGTGTCTCCCTGCCAGCCCTGAGGCAGCCACCTCCTGGTCTTCGGCTCTTCTGTCACATCCAGTCCTCCTTTGAGTGGGTGGGAGGAACGGACGGGGGGCACACCTCCGCCTAAGCCCCCTGCAGAGAGCTAATGAGACTGAGCTATGCCGTTCGCTAATGTTCTGGCTCCTGGAGCTTGTATCCAGGCCGCTGGCCAGGCTCACAAAAGTAAAAGGCAGCTGACCGTGCCTGCTGGAAGGCCATCAGGAGAGGAGTGAAGGAAAAATTTGTGGGGAGCTTTTGAGAGCAAGGTGCTGGGAGGGTGGGAGCCCTTCCTTACACAGCTTTCCCTCCACCTGCCTGCAGGTTCACAGCGACTTCACTGCAGCAGCGACACGAGGTGCCATGGCTGTCATTGATGGCAATGTTATGGCCATCAACCCCAGTGAAGAGACCAAGATGCAGATGTTCATCTGGAACAACATTTTCTTCAGCCTGGGCTTTGATGTCCGTGACCACTACAAGGACTTTGGCGGAGATGTTGCTGCTTATGTAGCTCCTACCAATGATCTCAATGGTGTGCGGACCTATAATGCTGTGGATGTAGAAGGGCTGTACACGCTGGGGACTGTAGTGGTGGATTACAGAGGTTACAGGGTGACAGCTCAGTCCATTATTCCTGGCATCTTGGAACGGGAGCAGGAACAGAGCGTCATCTATGGGTCAATAGACTTTGGCAAGACAGTTGTTTCGCACCCCAAGTACCTGGAGCTGCTGGAGAAGACCAGCAGGCCACTTAAGATCCAGAAGCACAAAGTCCTCAATGACAAGAACGAGGAGGTGGAGCTGTGCTCCTCGGTGGAGTGCAAAGGCATTATTGGCAACGACGGGCGTCACTACATCCTGGACCTGCTCCGCACTTTCCCTCCAGATCTAAACTTCCTGCCTGTTGAAGGGGAGGAGATGCCAGAGGAATGTAAGAAAATGGGATTCCCCAAGCAGCACAGACACAAGCTTTGCTGTCTCCGGCAAGAGCTTGTTGATGCCTTTGTAGAACACAGGTGAGCTGAGCTCCCCCCTTCCTCCACCTGCAACCAGTAACGGTCCAAGTCAGGACCACGCTACGGTGTCCCGGCAATACCGCGACAGAGCTCCTGGAAGCGGGCAGGTAACTTCCCCGTTGCTTGGCCCTGCAGGTGCAATTATAGAAACTTAGTTAATGAGAGGTGAAAACAGTAGGATTCTGACAGGGTTACAGGGAGCCATGCAAAGAGGTCGTTTGCTTTTTAGTCTCCAGATCTGTTGTTCTTGTTTCCTGTCCAAACATTTAGAAGTTCTTTCCCTGCAGATATTCTGTGCACCTGATGGCTAGGGAGTGGGAACGCTGCTTTTTAAGGCTCAGCCAGATGTCTTGAATGCTCCCTTTTTTTTTCCTAGAGGCTGGAAAAAAATTACCAATGGGAACTGCTGCAGGCACTTTTGTGGTGGGATGTGTTGGCATTTGGGCTCGCTCAGTGCAGGCGAGGAAGTGGGAGCCCTGGGAGCAGGACAAGTCGAAGTTGCGCGCTGCGGCCACGTGGTGCTGGCCATGTTAATGCCCCTGCTTCTGATGTGAAGGGCTGCAGGTGCTCTGCTGTCACAGATGGTCAGAGCCTGTGCTTCGCTTGCTGGGAAGATGAACCCTCCAGTTGCTGACGGAGGAGCCCTGCCCGCTGAGCAACCAGTTCTGCAGGCAGCGCCCTTCTCAGTTCTGCCGCATGCCTGCAGGCAGGCTTTGCTGCTCCCTGGGAGAGCTTCCAGACCAGCAGCCTGCAGGACCGTGGCCGTAGGGTGCTGTTGCTCCTCCTGGGCTAGCAGAGGCTGGGCCTTCCTCTGCTAAGGTCTCCTGGCGAAACTGCTGCTGGTTGTGTTTGACTAGTCCTGTGTCTGGCGGTGAGCGTCATCCTGAGTCGTCTGCTGATGCTGCGTGTGGAAAGCAATTTGTAAGCACTGCAAGGAGATTAGTTTGCCATTGTGATGGGTAATGAAAACCCACATTTTTTGCTGCTTCTGATAAGCTAATGTGCACTCCTTTTGATTTTGGAAAGCTCATGGGAAGAGGGTGTACATCCTGCCTTTCCAGAGGAAAACTGTATGCTCTGTAACGCTAACTTTGAGAGGTTTTTCCTCGCAGAGCAGTGGTGATCTTCTTGGATTCTCCTGCTGTGCTGAATTCCTCTTTTCCGTTACTGCAGGTATCTCTTATTCATGAAGCTGGCTGCACTGCAGCTGATGCAGCAGAAAGCCAACAAGCAGGAGAGCTCAGGTGCGCTGGAAAATGGCGCCTCTCCGGAGAACGGTACTGCAGACAGCGAGAAGTCTGAGTCAGAGGATGGTAAAATAGACGATAACGTGACCGGACTTGATCAGGTGAAAGAGCTTGCTGAGACCATTGCATCTGATGATGGAACAGGTATTTCATCCGCAGCACCAGAAGCAGCCCAGGCCTCCTGCCCTAGCGGGTGGGCTGTGTCACTGCTAGGAGCTGTGCCAGGCTGGGGGGTCGGGATGGTTATTTGCTGTTAAACAGGACAAGTGCTGGCTGCTTCTATCGGTATTGTCTTAGCCCTTTAGAGCTGTTCACACACTAATGAAATCACCACCATGGGAGCCGGCTGGGTGGGCGGCCGGGTGTCTCTGAGCACAGCAAGCCCATCAGCTGCACCGCAGAAGCGAGAGCCTGGACACCAAGCTGGCCCGCGGCATCGGTGGACGGGGCTGGGCTGCCGGAGGCTTAGCGCGAGTGGAGGGGAGGGGGCTGTGGCAGCGCTGGGAAGCGTGCAATGCGCAGGCACCTTTGGGAATCCCAGGCTTGGATTTCTGAGTATCTGTGGTCGGGAGGGGTGCAGTCCATGGATTTTCTGGGTCACCTTACGTGCTCCTGCTCAGACTTCGCATTTTGCAGCCACCCTCCTTTCCAGACGTCTTACAATTGATTGTTTTTGTAATGGATTTCTGCTGCTGTTGCTGCTTTCAGTAAAAAAACTTTTCTCTCAGTTTAATAGCCAGGCTTGCCAGTTTCTGAAATCCACATTCGTGTTCTGTTTTTCTTCCTGCTCCAGTGGATCCCAAAAGCAGAGAAGTGATTCGAAACGCTTGCAAGGCTGTAGGCTCCATTAGCGACACGTCATTTGACATTCGGTTTAACCCAGATATTTTCTCACCAGGTATGTGTACAAAGAGCTGGTTTTGGCCCCCCTTCAGAGGGTTGGTGTGTCCGGCCAGTTACAGACGAAAAATTGTGTTCTGTAGCTAAGAATATTGCTGGCTTTTGGCTGGCTGGGCGTGGTGCAGGATTCTCTGTGAAGCACAAAGATACAGAAAAGAGAAAGTGTAATTGATTGCAATGCTCAAACTACCAAATGCAGGCAGTAAGCTGTCTCCCACCGCTGTGCTCGGGGGAGGTCTGCAGATTGCTGCCAAGAATCTTCTAGCGATTCTCCAGCATCCCAGCTGCTAGACCACATGAAAAGAAGCAGAGGGAGAGAAAAAAATTAAATTTGATCCTAACAGTAGTTTACAGAAAAAACAACAGCTGTAGCTGAACAACTGATGTTGCAGCCTTAGTGAAGGGCAGGGTTTGTTTTAGTAACGTTATGGTGAGCGGGTCACAGTGCCCTTTCAAATGCATGCATCAGTCGCAGGCATCGCTTTCCATGGCTGGAATCAGTATTTTTTATTTGGAAATACAGAAGAAGGCCCCAGCGTGTTTCTAGGGGTGAATACCGAGGCTGTATGCATGCACATTGCAGGGGAATGGCCTTATAGTTGAGTTTAGCTTGGAATAAATGTGTGAGAAGGAGCATGTGTTTTGAAACGCCCAAACATCTTCTAAGGCTGGTAAGGAGTGGTGCTTTGGCACCAACTTTGCAGCTAGAACTTAAAACCTTATCTTAGTGTGCAAAAGCAAAAGAGTCTGAGTTTCTAGCACTTGCAGTATCTGCTGGTCCGTCTGCTGAAATGTTCCTGCTCCAGTCTAGCCAGCTGGCTCTTGCACTGAAGTGTACGCAGCACTTCGCAATAGGTAGACTGGACCCGACAGAGAGCAGAATTTGGTCTTTTAACAGCTGCATCAAGAACGAATGAGTGGGCAAGAGCAGCACAGCTGCTAACCAAGGAAAGCCGCTGATGCTCTTTGCATTAAAACATGTTGTAGGGCAGATGAGTTTTTGAAGTGCCTTTAATTCCAGGGAGACAGAATCACGTTTTTTACCTGCTCTTACCGTGCACTTCGTGTATATGACGTGTTTCTTCTTTGAGGTGATTTATGTTTTTTCTCCTTTACTGTCCCAGGTGTTCGCTTTCCTGAGTCTAGCAAAGAGGAGGTGCAGGATCAGAAGCAGTTGCTGAAGGATGCTGCTGTGTTCTTGCTGTCGTGCCAGATCCCAGGTTTGGTAAGGAACTGAGGACCCGCAGTAATGTCCCTTCTGAAAGCTTGCCTCAAGCCTGGCCTCTCTGAGCAAGCACTGACCCAGCGGTACGCCAGCTTCACCTCCCGAGCAAACGCTGCGTTCGCCTGCTGGCAGCAGAGTTCTGGCACCAGTGATGAAGCATGGTGAACAGTGCAAGCGTCTCTGGTGCAAGCACGAGACGGGTTTTCCATTTCCTGTCTTACATCATGGCACAATTTTCCCACCTCAAGCCAACAAAGAATTTTTGGCACTAGTAATTAACGGCTATTGCTAAGAGTTTGGACAGTAAAGACCACGTAAGTCATCCTCCCACGCCTGACGTTCTGCACAACTTATCCTATTATCCGACCCTGATTGTGACTCAATTGGTGACTAATCATCTGGAGTGAACTGGGAATAACAGATAGTGTAAAAAGTCCCTCTGTAAGTCTTGAGCATTTTGGGTGCTTACCCACGCACCTGGCTAGATAAGAAATACCAGCTTTTTCCTTACCAAGACGCTCTCTAAATTGACTGCTAATGCTTATGTTACAGCAGGTGCTGTAACTAGGAGCGTAGAACTGACGATCACCACTCCAACAGGTTCAGGAGTTGTTGGTCTGACGTAGGAGGGGGTTTTCTTGGTGGGAAGTTTTTCCTGAACTCTAAATCCACTAGTTTTGTAGTCAGCATAAACTTTAAGACCAGCTGTTGAGCCTTTAAAAAAGGAGAGGGAATGAATCAGAAAAGGGCTTGGTGACTTGTTTTACAAGACAGTTGGTACACTAGTATATAAACCCAGAATGCCACACAGGCATCTGGGAGGGCAAGTTACAGGCCAGCTGCTGTAAGCAGGCAGTCCCCCGTCCTCTGCGTATCAGAGAGGAACTGGTGTTACTCCATGGCGTGGATTAAGTGACTCTTTATCAGCACTGCAACACGACTTAAAATGCAAGCGCCATTTTCCCCTTATCAGCTAAGCATGCACAACTCCATGTAGTCTTCTAATTGGAAATGTTTTTAGTTAGTGACTGTGAGGCCTTTAAAGAATGGCTAGCCTGCTAGTTAACAGCATTAGTTAACTAAGCCACGCCAAAGGGACAGCGGTTCTCATTGCCTGAGCTGCAGGAGTTCTTCTGTGGCCTCAGACAAACTGCTGGAAGCTGTACGGCGAACTGTGCCGAACACGTCGCTGTCCCCACTGGCCTCCCTGGGTCGCTCGAGGCGCTGTGTGCTCGGGGCTCGGTTATGATCCCGTGCGCTGCTCCGCTGGGTCTTTGCCTCTGCTTGTTCTGCACAGGGAGCTGGATGAAGCCTGAGCTGCTTTACTGTGACCGTTGGTCTCTCCGCAGCTCAGTTGCCCAGTGCTTATTGGGGGTGCATAGTGCTGCTCGTTCTCTGAGACGAAAGACTGAAAATGGTTTGAGAGCCAGGGAGTTTGCACAAGCTGCTTTGGGCTGTCTGCTGCAAGCGTTCCCCTGCCCTCGTACCGCGGTGGTTTCTTGTTACAGCACCCTACCCACCAAATGAGCTATGCAGGGGGCTTGGGGCTGTGGCCGCTCAGGGTTTCCTTTGGGCCGGATCCCAGAGCAGCAGTCCCAGCTGAGGCAGAGCAGAGGAGGCACTACCCGGATACACGAGCTCCTGAGGAGTCTCTCCAGGCTGAATTTATCCACTTTGCCGGCTGTGGAGCCTACGGCCTGAGGCAGGGAGCACCCAGGAGCCCTGGCTCCGTACTGTACAGACCAGTTCTCACTGTGCTTTAACTTAAATGTCACCCCTGGAAATTGCCTTGTCTGTCAGGTCTCTTTCCCTCCCCAGTCAGATAATTTTTTCTTGTTTTATATAGTTTTTTAAAAATTGAAATTATTTCCTTCATGGTTGCTTTCAGTAACTGAAGTTTGTCTATACCCTGCAGGTCAAAGACTGCCTGGATCACACGGTGCTCCCGATGGATGGGGCTACCTTAGCAGAGGCCATGCACCAGAGAGGCATCAACATGCGTTATCTAGGCAAAGTGATCAACTTCATCACCAAGACCCCTGGCCGTGCTCAGCTGGATCACATTTTTGTAAGCCTCAGCTTTAACTTCAGACTGTCAGTTAAAACCACCTCTGGCATGATTCGCCCTGTATAGATTCCAACTTGGCCAGTTGTTTTCTCTGTGTAAAAATAAACAGGTTCAAAAACAGAGGATGAGGGAGAAGGACCTGTAAGTGGTGGATGGGGAGTTTTCCTCCTAAATCTTTAATGGCGTTCGTAATGTTGGGGGGGTTTGAGTGCCCTTTGGGATAGAGAAGTGCTTCAGGGATCCCCAAGCATAATGGCAGGTAACACACAGTTGGATTTTAAGCCATGCGTTTTTCAAGCCTCTTGAGATCCGTCAGGGCTTTGGATCAAACTGGGAAGTGTTGTGAGCACGGCTGCCCGTGAGCATGTGCAGGGCTGTGCTGCGGTGGCTCCTGGAAGCACCGTTACAGCTGAGCTGTACCGCACGGGGTGGCTCGCGGTCGCCGTGCACGGGTGTGCAGGGGCTCTTCCGCAGCTCCGGGGGTGTTGTCAAATGCAAAACAGTTCTGAGCTGCAGGGTAAAGACTGGAGAATGCGTGTGCAGATCGCGATAAAAGCCTGCTTCAAAGCAAAGTGTATTTTTCATTGTTACTGCCGACTGGCTCTGTTCAACTCTTAGTCTCTGTTCTTTGTTCCTTTGGGTAGAAAATAGGAATCAGTGAATTGATCACTCGATCGGCTAAACACATCTTCAAGACGTACCTCCAGGTATGACCTGCAGTGTAACCTCTTACCTTGTGTGTCCTCTCTAATGACTTTTTTCTATGAATAGAGAGCTGTTTGAGTCTCTGCTCTCATTAGACAGTTCGTGGGGGTTGCTTAGCAACGGGAAGTACAATCTCATTAGCGCTAACATAGGTACAGGCGTGCTTGTAAGGGAAAACAAGTTCCCACTTGAAGATAGCTTTCCCAGAGAGTAATCACTCATACTTTCCTTCCCTGGATTCTCGCTCATTATGTTGGAGGCTTTTAAAAGTGAAATCACAGCTTGGTTTCCTTGTAATACTTTTTCCTCTTGAACAGTGTTGCTTTTGCCCTTCTAAGAAGCTTTTTTAATTGCATGAACGCTAGTGCATCCTTGTACCTGTCCATACATAGCATAGCAATACATCTGGCTTCATTCCAGCGTCAAAATCTTCTTTACACTCTAGTTTCTCTGTCCCAGGTAGCAGCCCGAAATGGAACCATACATTTGTGTGTGTGTAGGTATATGCTTAGCTCTTATATCTACGTAATTCTGTCTGTGCTAGTTCCACTTGCAAATACTGCCTTCGTCTCCCTCTCCTGGAAGGTTCTCCAGTTTCTGGTAGGACTGGAATTTTGTGAGACTCAGGGTTGGAGTAGGGCCTGTGTGATGGCAGGTGTCTGCCATGACTGATTTTGGTGTCTCGCTGTAGGGCGTGGAGCTGTCGGGTTTATCAGCAGCCATCAGCCACTTCCTCAATTGCTTTCTAAGCTCCTTTCCAAATCCCATTGCCCATCTTCCAGCTGATGAGCTGGTCTCCAAGAAAAAGAATAAGAAAAGGAAAAACAGGCACCTTGGAAATGCGGATAACACTGCGTGGGCCAGCATGACCCCCCAGGAGCTTTGGAAGAACATTTGTTCAGAAGCAAAGAACTACTTCGATTTTAGTCTTGAATGGTAAGCAGAGCAAATTAGCCGTGCTTGTGCCTGGACTCTCACCAAATGTCTGTAGCTCGTGCTGTTCTTTAATAGGACCTGCCTTTTGGACTTGTTTTCTGTTTGAATATAAATCTGTACTTTTGAGGGAGTTTTACAGGCTTATAATGGAAAGAAATCAGGCAGAGAGCAGTGGGGGGAGGCGTAACTGAAATCTGAAACGGGATGAAACCTCTGAGGCAAAGGCAGGTAGGAGAACCAGGCGAGGGAGAGAAACTTCTCCTTGGTGGTGCAGAGGGGAGCAGAAGGCAAGAAGCTGAAGGAGTGTAGTCAAAAGATATTTGTCTATATAGACGATGACTTAGGCTGAAGGGAGCTTATGTTCAAAAAGCAAGGACAGCTCCTCCTGTAACTGAAACACAGATAGATGGTGAATGAGGCTGCAGGTAGCGAGTGTTAAACTGCACGTACAAGCAAAGTGGCCCAAGAGAAAAACCGCGAGTAGCTGGCTAAACCAGCAGCCGTCCCTCCACGTCAGGGACAGCTCACTCTTTACCGAGAGCTGAAGGCGTTGACTGTCGCCTGAACTCTGCAGTGAGCTTTGAAGAGAACACGCAGCGGAAGTGCTGTTGTGCATCTGTGAGCTTTAACAGACCTGTAGCAACCACTATAACGTTACTCATTGGTCTCAGTTGGCACCCAGCTGTACAGGGGCCTGTGCTTCAGGTACACGTCAGTGGAGGGATGTCCTTGAGCAGAGACGTACCCGAGAGCTGAAGCCTGTGTGTGCTTTTTGCAGTGAGAATGCTGACCAGGCGGCTGAAGTGTATAATCTCCAGAAAATCACCCTGCTTCGTGAAATCTCCCTCAAAACTGGAGTCCAAGTAAGATCCACATCTTTCCCTGCACGCCCCCGCCCCCCGCTTCCTTATCGTGTTCTGTACTGAGAAACATGAGGAGTAGGTGCAAACTGCTTTTGGGACAGCCTAAACACTCCAAGGGGACAGCCTTTCAGACAGACAGTGCGAGCCCCTAAAGGTCTTTGTGGTGGTAGCGCTGGAATACAGCTTGCAGCCCTGGGGAAAGGTTTCTAATCCAGTTCCCTTCTAGGGTAAACTTGCTGTGCATCTCCCTTGGAAGATGGATCAGCCTGAATACAATTCGTGTAGCTCGCTCTGTCTGACAAACCAAACTCACAGCTTAAGTTCACGCACGTGCGTACTCCCCAGCCAAAGAGCAGCAGCTCTTTGGCTGAGCAGAGCCAGACTTCGGGGCTCTCCTTGCTTGAAGAGCGGGGGGTTTCCGTCCCCACAGCACTGCCTTCTCACCCCTCTGTGGGTGCGGGAGTTTGGCCGGATGGCACTCCCCCATCAGGGACTCCAGTGCTGGCACACGTGGCGCATGCCTACGTGGGACCTTCTTTCAAAAATCTGTCCCCAGGTAGCGATACAGGAGATGGTTTGACTGAACCCGCAAGCAGAATTCAGAGCTCGTTTTCCCCTCTTTTCTTACCAAGTACCTATGAATGTGGTGACCGTGACCTCCGGTCTTTTCGGTTCTTCCAGATACTGCTGAAAGAATACAACTTTGACAACAGGCACAAGCCCACCTTCACAGAAGAGGATATTCTCAACATCTTCCCTGTAGTGAAGCATGTAAACCCCAAAGCCTCAGATGCTTTCCACTTCTTCCAGAGCGGGCAAGCAAAAGTTCAGCAAGGTACAGACCCAACATGCCTCTGCCTCTGCCTCTTGAGGCGACTGCTGATGACAGGAAGAGCAGGGTATGTGTGGCGTGGCCCGCTGCCCTCCGCGATACACCCCACCCACCCCGTTTTGGTAGAGAATTGTGGTCTCCAAGACCATCTGAAACACACACCTTCTAAAAAGTTACCAGCGATCAACAAGGATGGACGGAGGGCAGCGGTTTCCTTCTAGGTTTTAGTCCTCACACAGGACAGTGACCTATAGCTACGTATCCCACTACTGGTTTTGCTTCATGGGCAACGCACTTCTCCAGCAGCATTAGGGGTGGTTTAATGTACGTACATAGATGAATATAACTTTTTTTCAGGTTTCTTGAAAGAGGGCTGCGAGCTCATCAACGAAGCCTTAAACTTGTTCAACAACGTGTATGGTGCTATGCATGTAGAAATCTGTGCCTGCCTGAGGCTGCTAGCTCGTCTCAACTATATCATGGGAGATTATTCAGAGGTAAGCAAGGGCTCGGGTAGGGTCCCTTTAGTCCTCTCGTTCCTTCCCCATGCTTGCTTGCTCGCTCAAGTGTGCAGCACTGTGTGACTTGCTCTTGGGTCTTCTGTTCTCTTTAGGCCTTAAGTAATCAGCAGAAAGCGGTGCTAATGAGCGAGAGGGTCCTGGGTATTGAACATCCCAACACGATTCAAGAATACGTGAGTACAGGGTGCTGGGGGAGAAGCAGCACCTCGTGTGTCCGCCTGGAGTCTGCGAGCCTTAGTTCGTGTCTGAATGTAGAAGACAGTTGGAATTCCCCTTCCTTCTGCAGTGTTCTCCCCAGCATTCTCCACTTGCATCCTAAGTTTTGTATCTTACCGGTTTTGTAAACCAAATACCTAAGCGTTTGCATTGTAAGCGTCCCACATAGTCAATATTTGTCCTACTCAGTTTAGAATTTGGGGGTTTTATCTGCTGAATGTTTATTCATAGTCATTAATTCTGCTGGCTTTTGCCCTGGGCTTATGTCAAAAACAAAGAGCGAGCAAGAATCCTCCCAAAAGCACAATCAGAATATCACATACGCGCAGGTCAGTTTTGAACTGTTCCTCGAGGCGTGTAAGAGAAACTGAAAAGAAACACTTTGACAGCTTCTTCCATGCTGTGTCATAGGCGTTACCTCAGCGGAGCTGTAAATCGACCAGCAGAGCTGCAGCTTTGAGTGATGAAATCCTTTTTAACCATCAAGGAAGGCCTTTTAGTTGTGTGCAGCTGAGGAAAGGAGAGATTAGTTTGCTTTACTGAGTGGCAAGGAAAACCTGTTAACGCTGGGTTACTTCTTTTGTTACAGATGCACCTTGCTTTGTACTGCTTTGCAAACAGCCAACTCTCCACAGCATTGAACTTACTGTACCGTGCACGCTACCTCATGCTATTGGTATTTGGGGAGGATCACCCAGAAATGGCACTCTTAGATGTAAGTAATCTTTTAGAGTCTTCAGGTTTCTAATCTCCAAGAAACCTCTTGGCCTTTAAAATGCCATATCGGTGGCTACTCAGAGTACGTGTTTAGGCATGGCTCCTTCCTCCCTGGGTTACTACTGGTTGGTGCCACTGGAACAAGGGAAGAAAGGAGCTTGATTCTCCAGCTGGG
Source organism: Steatornis caripensis (assembly GCA_013398225.1). Classification (NCBI taxonomy): domain Eukaryota; kingdom Metazoa; phylum Chordata; class Aves; order Caprimulgiformes; family Steatornithidae; genus Steatornis; species Steatornis caripensis. The sequence goes on along the minus strand of VZSC01015127.1, from coordinate 131,424 downwards.
ACGGCAGCCTCCTGTGGCTGGAGCTCTGCACCGGGACGCTGGAGATGGGGGTCTGAGCACCTGTAATCCTGGGGCAAATTCCTTAATTTATTCTGTTCTTGCTGCCCATGCATGAAACGGAGAGAGTTCCTTATGTCTCTTCCGTCTGGCTTGTTTGGACGGAGCTCCCAAGGGGCACAGTGGCCTCCTGTCGTGTGGTAGGTGCTGCAGAGGTACCTGCTGGGGACTTGTGGCTGCTGCAGCCTGTTCAATAGTGAAACACTGGTGTGGTCTTGCTGTTTGCGAAGTAAACCCGTAGTTTGAATTCGCCTTTCTGAATGCCTGCTTGACTTCTTCGTGCAGAACAACATCGGCTTGGTGCTCCACGGGGTTATGGAGTACGACCTGTCCCTCCGGTTCCTGGAGAACGCGCTGGCCATCAGCTCCAAGTACCACGGCTCCAAGTCTTTGAAAGTTGCACTAAGGTGAGGCAGGGAGGAGGCTGGGCTGGGTCACTGTGCTGTTAAAGAGAGTGGGTACATTCACCGTGTGCTCATACGGGAGGGCCCTGACCTGGCTGTGCCCAGCTGCATCCTGTTCAGTTGGAGTCAGTGTGGTTCTGGCTGTCAGGCTCCTTGGGGCTGCGTGCGGCCAAGGTCATGGTACGGCATCCAAGTTTGTTGTCTAGAAAGACAGAGATCTCTTGTGGGATCTGCTGTAATGCTGGTTGCCCCCAAAAGCTGTCAGGATGACCCTGGTCCTTGTGGATTCTCAGTAGAAAAACGTATGTGGCGAGCGAAGGTTGGAGAGCAAAGCTAACGTAATTATACGGGGAGACTGGGATGATACGTAAACACTTGTATTTAATTGTTTCAGCCCTCGGGGAGCTATCTTTGAGACGTGTATAATTTGCTCTTGTCCTTTACTATAAAGCCTTGTGTTTGCATAAAGTACCGAGTGGCTTCCTTGTGTTTCCAAGGGAGCGGTGAGTGGTCGGCGCCTTCAGGACCTGCTCTGAATACCCACTGCTCTTTGGTGCTCTATGCATTGTCCTTGAATGCAGAACTGGCTGACTATCCACCGAGCCGTGGCCCACTCCTAATTACTGCGACCACATTGCAACCCATCTGTTCTTCATCGGGGTGAAAATAAATCTTATTAAGCACCCACAAGAGTCCGATTTGTTTTCCAGCAGTTGATGGATATGCATTCTGCAGAAAGCATCTTGCCTTCCCTTAGTAGCACTGGGATGCTTGGTGAGATTCATCAGCTCCCACAGAGTAATGCTGCCAAAACCAGGGATCTTTTTTCATCCCAGAAACACTAAGGAAGCAAAGTCCAAGCCAAGTCAGCTCTCGCAGCTGGAGGGAGCCCGGGTGACTTGGGTCCCAGCTCTGCCGCTGTTCTGCTGGTTGTTTCCGTGCTGGAAGATGTTTTACTTTTGGCTGAGAATAATCAAGTAATTGACACGTTTGCTTTCTAAGAAACAAAAAGAGCCTTTTTGAAGGGTAGGGGCTTACAGCTGCTTCCCTCTTCTCCGGTTGACAAATCTAGCCCCGAGGTGTTCCCGTGGATGTGCTGTCTCCAGTCAGTTCAGCGCTGCAGCCTTCAGCTTTCCTTCAGCTCAGTCTTTACTTCTGTAGGTCACTCCTCAGCATTTCGACAACAATTCCAGCCCAACTCGGGGAGAACATTCATCCCCAAATGGGGTGGGGAGAAGTAACTATGAGGGTGCTGTATTCAGAGCCCAGGATCTGCCTCCTTTGGCAGCGGTATTAAGACTTGTAGCCTGAACGCTGTTACATTAAAGTCTCGCTCGCTGTGGTGCAGAAATGTTTCTTCGTGAAAGCACCTCTAAACCCCTTTCCTTCCCCCAGCCACCACTTGGTAGCCCGAGTGTACGAGAGCAAAGCAGAATTCCGGTCAGCTCTGCAGCACGAGAAGGAAGGCTACACCATCTACAAAAACCAGGTAACGAGCGTGCGTGCTGCTAATTTGTGTCACATCACTCCTGCCATGAATGAGCAGTACCACTGCAAAACAGTGCCACAGCTTGGATCTCAGAGTGGGCGGGGGCTTGCTTGCAAACAGCTCTGAGCAGACGCCAGGGAATCTTCTTTCTAGCGACGGGACAGAATTGCTGCCCTGTACAATAATTAACCGCTTCTACGCCAAAAGCCTTCAAAGAGATTTCCTGCAAGTTTGTTCTGGATGCACCCGTGTCGCTGGACAGAAGCCTCTGTTGGTGGCACGGCCCCACGTTCTGGGAGGGCACTGCAACACCTGGTCTGTTCTCTCCACTTTTTGCACCTCCTGTCTTTCAAATACCAGATCCAAACTCGTTCAGTGGTTGAGCTGTTCCGTGGGTGGTACCTCCTCCCGCTCGCAGCCCTTGCTGATGCGCAGGGAAACTTCTGCGTCAGCCCGGGCTCTGTCTGAACACGCCGGTGGTTGCGCACGGTGATTCAGCGCCCTCTCACCGGCTGAAAGCACGGCCTGGCGGGGGGAATGCCGCTGCCCTGCCAGCGTGCTCCTACTTGATGGAAATGTGTAATGTTGATAATAAGGCTCCTAGAGGACTTGTTTTTTGAATGCCAAGGTGAAATCCAATTCTGATGAGTTTCTGTAAGGATGTTGAGCTAGCAGAGCCGAGGAGCGCACCCTGCTTTGGGCCCTGTTCTGATCTGTAATGTTGTACCTGGTTTTTTCCGCTTTTCTGATCAGCTTGGAGAACACCATGAAAAGACCAAAGAGAGCTCTGAGTACTTGAAATACCTGACTCAGCAAGCAGTCGCTCTTCAACGCACAATGAACGAGATTTACAAGAATGGCTCCAATGCGAACATCATGCCACTTAAGGTAACCTTACGCAGCGGGGGCAAGCGAGAGTCCTTGCCACGAAGACAGCGCTGCGCATTTAGCTGCTGCTGAGGGACACGTCGGTGTACACAGGCACGCGTTGCCTGTGCAGGAGGTGCTGGTGGTGGCTGCAGACCCTTCACGGGCAGGAGGTCCCTGCAAAGGCATAGGCTCAGACATAGCACAGCGTAACCAACGCGGGCCGAGCGTTCGTCCCCTCCGCTGCTGAACAGAGCAGTTCTGGGCTCTGGCTCTTTCACCTGAGCTCCAGCAGCTGAGCGCAGCTGACTGCATTGCAGGGCACCCAGCGAAATCGGTCGGGACGCGCTCGGCAGCCCGCAGTGTGGGAGCCTGGGACACCTGCGCGCAAAGCCACCCCTCTGCTGACTCACCGGCTGTAGGCAGGTTGCTCAATCCAAAAGTACTTCAGGTTCCTCATGCTAAAAAAATGCTGTCGTCTTTCGCCAGCTGCTTTGTTCTCCTTCCAAGTATTTTGTGGCGTGGGGAGGCTGGGCAGCAGCGCGGGCGCCCTGCCTTGCGTGGAGCCAGAGCAGATTGGCCCTCTTGGGCCAAACCCAGCTGCTCTTACCTGCCTGTGCGGCTGGCAGATGACACCAGCGCCACTGCGGCGTGGCTGGGGGAGTGGGCACCACCTTGTGCAACGGGTGCTCTCCTGCCATGCTGCGCACAAGCGCTGCCAGGGGATCACGAGCCGGCAGGTTGGGAAAGGCTCCCAGCTGCAGGGACTCCCTCGCGGTGGAAAGGGCAGAGCAGGATAGCGCTCTGGGGGAGCGGGTGAGATTTCTTCTTACTGCAAAGAACCGGGTATGGACCTGAGGAGTTTGTGGCAAAGTAATTTGAGCATAAGGACCTTGAATCGAGTAAACGGTCGAGTCCAGGAAATCGCGTCCAGCTAAGAGGCTCAGACGCATAGACTGGTTGTAAGGATTTTACCCTTGTTACAACACTTGAAGGAGAAAAAAACCCACCCAACACCTTTTGAACTGCCACATACACTGCATTTAAGTGCAGGCCCACCGAGTTCAGCGGGGAGGCTGCTCACAGTGCGTGGGGACCCCTCGATGCTGCTTTTCAGCTTAGGGTGGGAAGAGGGAGAAAATAGGAACTCTGCCGCCCTACAGCTACTAGTGTGTCGTATGAGACCCAGCTTTGTCTCAGCTGTTGGTAAACGGTGTCTGGACTTGCTTAGGAGCTCTGGGCTGTTCTGTCTGGGTTTTGACTTTAAAAAAATACTTTCTTTTTTTCCCCTCCCTCTTACTCTGTAGTTCACAGCTCCCAGTATGGCCAGTGTCCTGGAGCAGCTCAACATTATCAATGGAATTCTCTTCATTCCACTAAGGTAGGGTGATGCCTCTTTGTGCCATACCTTTAGAAATCAAGTGGTCTTTTTGTGTAATCTTTGTTACTGAGGTGGCATAAACCCAACGCTTCCCTTTGCGTCAAGAGTCACTGACCCAAAACGTGGCGTTCCCAGTGATCTCGGGTACCTGTGTGCTGCAGGCAGCACTGGGCAAATAACGGCACAGCTTGAGGGTGCTGGCTCCCCTGACGGCACTCCTGACCACTGGCAAAGGGATGCTCTGCGGGATCCCCGGGCAATCCTTGGTGATGCTCAGAAAGCTCGGGGTTGGAGGAGCATTGCACGAAATGTCAGGGTCTCTTGCAAAACTCTAACATTGAGCTCGCAGCAGCGATCTGATCTTGTGAAACCCAAACCTGCAAGCTGCTCTGTGAAGCTCAAGGAAAGCAGGCAAGCGTCCCGGAGAACTGATGTGTCGGTTGGCAAGACCACTACGGTGTGGGTCGCTTGGCGGGCAGCCAGGAGCTGGCGTCTCCCCTCATCGCCTGTTCTAAGCCCTTCACCCCAGCAGCAAAGGGAGATTCTTTGGTTGAGCTCTGTTTGTGGAGCAGGAGCGGGGTGAAGCACGGTCAGTGGTCTCTGCCCAGAAGAAACGAAGCAAGCGGTGCTGGGCTGTGAAGAACAACCTTGGCTCTACCACGGCCAAGGCCGCTCTGCAGGGCAGTTGCTCTAAGTATGTCTTGGAGGTATTCGTTCCCCAGCTCCGCAGGATTTGTTTATAAAGAACATAAGCCAAGATGATAATACTAGCCCTGATTATCATTATCATCATCTTTAGGACCATTAGAAACAGCAGCACTTGTAAAGTTTTTGTTTAAATTTATTATAAATAGTCTCTTAGACTTTTAGTTGAAAATTGGATTGGGGGTGGTGGTGGAAAAAGATGGCCTGAGGTGAGACCGTATTCCTCTACTGCTGTAAATAACCACCGATGGTAGAAATTCAGCAGAAGCAGCTGGAGGCTGCCTGGACACAGACAAGGTTAACCTCCCCACCTCTCCCCCTGGTGCCCACTGATGGGTCACATCCTGGTGCCTCGTGGTTCGAAACCAAAGGGCAGACCAAGCACCGAGCCTTGCTCGGCTGTCGCTGAGACCTGGCAGGAAGAGGGCGAGTGCTGGGAGCATTTCCTGTGCTGATGAACACGGCCCTGGCCCTGTGCTTCACGACTCCAGCTGGCCAGGCTGACATTTGTCTCCTAGCTAGTCTAACGTGTGCTACCCTTCCTGCTTTCCCCTGCAGCCAAAAAGACTTGGAGAACCTTAAGGCTGAGGTGCAGCGACGCCAGCAGCTCCAAGAAAGCATAAAAAGTGGTGAACAGCTGGAACCAGAGGACAAAGCTGTGGAAGAGAAAGAGGCTGAGCTGAGCATGCCTTCTGCTGAGATCCCCTTAGCACAGAGCTCTGCTTAATGTGTACCTCGCTTAAAAAAAAAAAGTTTAAACCACCCTTTTCTGAATCTGACCCAGGGTCTCGGACTCCCCTGGAGCAGCTCCTCCTTTTTGACAATGTTATTGCACTGGTACAATTAATACACAATGCAAAGAACTAATTTGAGAAATGTAATCTGTCTGACCGAGCTTGTGTCTGCCACACGCAGGGGAAGGTGGCCAGGATGCAGCAGCATACGCAAGACCCAGCCTAGGTGAGCGCAGCCCGTGGCTGTCGTGCCTGTGTGTGTGTGTACGTGTCGTGTGTGCGCATAGCATCAGTTATTTCTACTTTGTACATATCAATTCCAAATGAACTGTCTTGAGGTATGTAACATTTCTCAGGTCATTTTTACGTTGACTAAGGACACTGCTTTGCTAAAACAGTACAGAACCAGCCCCATCCACTGCTCGGCGTTCTGGTAGAACGTGGATTCCAAGCTAAGAGATTGATTTCCCCCCCACCCCCAGTCACTATCCCAGTTTGTGCTAAGGAAAACTAAGCAGCCATATTTGTATCGCTTGGACGACTGAAGCCTGCAACGTGTGTGTATACGTGGGGGAATGTACAGCGTTTTCTACATCAGGATATAGCCATTGGATTCCTTTTAACCATTTTTTCTACTTTTGGTTGGCAGTTTGGCAATTCAGTGGGGTTTTGTAACATTCACATTCTAATTTTCAAGGTAAAGATGTAGATAGAGAGAGAGAGAGAGATTATATATATATATATATATATGTGATACTCACAGTTCCACCTCTGCTCTGCTTGCAGCTGAGTAACTTAGGATAGTGTATCCAAAGAGTGAGGGCTTGACGTTTTAAAAAGCGCACAAACTTCCATTACGGTGGAAACCCCAGTACCTGGGAGAGACTGGTAACAGCACCAGCCACGGTCTGACTGAGGTGATATAGCAGGAAAGCGCGGCCATTACAGGCGGGGGGGAAAGAGGGGAGGAAAAGTCAGAGACAGGGACTGGGTCCCATTTGCGATAGCGACTGTAACCCAGCGCTGAGGGCCTGCAGCCTGGCGGGCAAGGTGAACCAGCCTGGAATCAGAAGTTTCCCACGAGCTGAGCTTCCCGGGCTTCGGGCAGGGGTGAGGGTTTAAGTAAAACTCAAAATTCCCACAGCGCTGAAAGCGATGGCGAATACCTTCTTAACGGACGTTTTTGCATGCTGGTTTTGAGATTGTTGCCAGGGCCACTTCCGTTGCTGGCAATGGATGTTACCGCAAGGGCCGGTGCTGCCAAACAAATCCTTATGTCCCCTCATGTCCCGTCCCATGGCGGGCTCAGCACCTGCTCCCCTGGCCCAGCCGGTCCCAGAGCAGGCCAGCTGTGGCCGTCGTAGCTGACAGGTGAATGTCCTTGTTCGCAAACAGCTCGAGCTGTAGAACAGCACCCAAGGGCCAGGCCCCAGCCGCCCGTGCTGACAAAGGAGTCCAGTCTCTCTCTCTCTCGCGCGTGTTGTCTGTCATGGATAGTGCCCCGTGCTACTTCGCATTGCTTCTTTTACTGACCTGGAGAACAAGTGCTGTCACTGTGCTCTGTACCCTGGGGTTCCTGTACACCTCACAGGTATTTGTAACTTGGGAGGGTGGGGGGGCACGGGGATGGGAAGGGGGAGCAGCCTCCACGGTGTGAGAGGCCACAAAGCAGGAGGCGTCTTTACTGCAAAAGACCTTGCTCCTATTAGAAAAATTCTGAATTTCCTGGAAAGCAATCAATAAATGACTACAGTGCATCTTTCCTACAAGATTTTTCTTTTACTAGTGTCTTTCAGTCCATTAAAAGCTTTTTAAACTATTTTAGGTACTTTTTATTTATTGGTTTCTTTGCCATTTGGTGCGAGGTGGAGGACAGCATCGATCCCAACTCAGCACCGGCGCCCCCACCGCTGTTCTTTGGCGCAGGTGGCGGTGGGAGAGCACAGGCACGGAGCAGCCGGAGGCTTTAAAGGCTGAAGCCATGCTGATGCCTGAAGTGCCCCCTAAGCCCTCCTCTACCTGCAAGGAGTTGTTCTGCGTCCAGCCCGCACTCTTCCCCTGCCACTCTCCTCAGCGCGTGCACGCTGGGGCAGCGGGCACAGGAATGCTGCGGTTAAGCTGCACAGCTCACGCGCTTGCGCAGGTTAACGCCGCCTCGTCTCTCTGCACGCTCTTCTGCTACCAACGTGCCCCTCTAGACAAAGGAATGGAGTCCAAACAATCCGTGAGAAAACTCATACCAGGATCACAACCACAGCAACCCTGAATGCGGCGGCACGGGCCCTGCGCTCTGCTTCAGCATCACTCGTGCCTCGAGGGAGAGCAGCTGCTGCCCCGTCTTGCTCAAGGGGAGAAGGGGGGAGTGGGACACAGGGGCTCGCTGGATTTTCATAAACACACAAAACCAAGCTGAAGGATGCAAATCCTGGCTAACGAGGCTACACAGCTAAGTGGGGCACATGCCATCATTAGCTGTCAAAAACTGCATTTATCAAGGTCATATGTTCCATAATTCCCCTTTCTGGGGTCCGGGTGTCCTCAGGTAACACAGGTCACAAGTTCTACAAGAAAAGTGACCGCGGAACCGGCTCAAACTACAGCTCTGTGCCCCGTGTGCCGCCACACATAGCCCACCTTCTCACCCGCTTGGACCTGCCCAGGTCTGGCCAGGACAGGATTTAACCCCTCCCGTGTAAGTGTCACGCGGGAGCACTGAGCCACAGCTGCTCCCACAGCTGGCAGGTACTACGTGCCACTGCCTGAGAAAAGTAACTGCAGCAAAAGGGAATTATTTCAGAGAAAGATGAAAAACAGCAGCAGTCCTGAAGGAGGCACATAGAAATACGCTATCTTTCTCCTCCTTGGCTTTTCTTTCCAGCCCGAGGGAGTTCAGCACTTAATGCCATCATCGCACACACCACACACGATAAAAGCTACAACTTTCAAGAAAAAAATCACCAGTCAAACCTTCACTGCATTTCACGGTCGCACCGTTCAGCGAGAAGCCTGCGCACCTGAGTACATGACCATCCCACCACTGGCCAACATGAACACTCCTGTACGCGTCATTTATTTTCATATTCATTCAACCCTGCCTGCTGAAAAATGTTCTAACACGCACCAGTGCTGTACAGAAACTGGGAACAACTGGGGGAAACTAGCCTCATAGGCTTGCAAAGCTGCCCTCAGTAAGGCACACGCTGCACAATCAGCAAGTCACCAGGCTGAAGGGGAAAAAAATTCTTCCCAGATTGCTCTTAGCAGCTTACAGTTTAGTATCCCTCGTCGCTCCCTTGGGTAAGGGTACCGCATTTGCCGACACAGCATCGGCTTCCCTTCCAAACATGCACCCCGACACCGCCTCCAGACGCCCCTTCGCCTCAGCCACGGCCTCGGCCCGCGCGCCAGCTCTCGCAGACCATCAAAGGCAGTTGCTTGTTCCCCAATAAAAGTCCGTCTCCTCCAAAGCCTACCACAGGTCTGTTCCTGCCCCTAACACCCTGCAAGGTTACACAGGACATAGCTGGCAGGAGCTTTGTCCCATTCTCTTCCCCACATCATGGTCACGGTCATGTCCTTGCTCTTCCGTCAATGAAGAAATGCACATTTCCATTTTAGCTCACTGGCCCGTTTATAAGCAGCACTCAAGGCAATTCAGGCCAAACCTTGAGGAAAAAAACCCAAGTACAGACCACCTAAAAACACGACATCCCAGAGCGCTTCAGCGCACCAGCTCCCACCTGCGCAGGGCGTCTGCCGCCCACGAAGCAGGGATAGATCGCTCCCACGCGGAACCGCGCAGAGGAGGCACCACGGAGCGTGACCTCAACACCAACGGAGTCGAGACAAAGCGAAAGGCGGTTCTTGTTAGGTCCCCTGTACACTAGGGTTCACGGCAAAAACACACACTCGCAAACCCCCTAAAATGTAACAAAGGGGAGGAGGCAGCACCGGGATGGGGCCAGCGAGGGCTCCCCTCACACCCCCCGTCACAGAACAAGCGTCAGGCGCTCGGCCTCCCCACAGCCCCGACGCGGCCCTGCCGCTGGGACAGGAGGCGTGGGGAGCGCAGCCTGGCGCCTCGGATAAACGACGCTCCCAATGCTGCTTCACCCACACGCCACGCTTCCCACCTCCAGCACGGCCACTGCCTGCCCGNCCCTGACGCGGCCCTGCCGCTGGGACAGGAGGCGTGGGGAGCGCAGCCTGGCGCCTCGGATAAACGACGCTCCCAATGCTGCTTCACCCATACGCCATGCTTCCCACCTCCGGCACGGCCACTGCCTGCCCACGCCGGCACAGCAGAGGCTGCAGCACAGCCTGCGAGCAAGCAGCACCACGCGTTCACCTGGCGAGCCACGACGCTCTCCCAGCCCACGAACGAAACCAGCTGGATAACCACGCACAACGCTTCTCACAAAACCGCACTGCACCGTAGGAACGAACACAACCTTCGAGTATTCCAACTGTAACCAACTGCCTTCAACGGCTTCCCGTCGCCTCAGACGAGCACAGTTTAAATTAAAAGCAGAGAAAAGGAAAAGCAGATGTGGAGCAAAATCTGAAGGGTTAAACACCAATAGCTTTTTTCAAAATAGTTTTAATTCTTGCATCCAAGGAAACAAAAACACATCTAAGTTTTATATGCATTTAATAGTTTACCAATTGGTACAATAAGATTTTTTTAATATGCAGAAAACATGAATAAATTTTGTTTTACACAGTCTGAGAGCAACAAACCTTACTGTAAAACACAGAGCAGTATTATATACATTCCTTTACTGATCTTTTTTTCCTTGTCTTTTTAAATTGTGTCAATAGCTTCAGTTAACTCCTACAGCCGGGGAACTGTTTTCTCCAATTGCAACCTCTAACATCATTCTTAGGGAAAAATTCGACGTTTGCCTTCATGTCAATGTCAGGATCAACTTCTAAAACTTGAAGATTTTGCTAACTTATCTTCAGAACGAACGCGGGGAAGCCCGAGGGACAGGCAGGACAAGAAAGCAGCTACTTGCATGACACAGTGGAAAGAGAAAAAGGCCAGTTAAATCCAGTTGTGACTTGTAAATCCCACTCGCCCTTCCCCGCTCCCAACACGTTTCTCCCTAGCGTTTTCTGCACGGATGCTTGCGAGAAGATCCTTGGTATCGACTCGTTAAAATACACTGGACTTTATGTACAGCTGGACAGCAAATAACTCATTCTAAGTGCGATTTTCCTTCACTCAACTCAGTATTTTTTTTAATATTCAAATCATTAAAAGGATTATCAAGCCACCACTGTCTACAAAAACAAAGTATAATCTTTTTCTTTTAAACAGCTTTCACGCAAGTCAAAAGCTATTTAAGAGTGATATCATCAGGCAGTTCACATAAAAACAGGAGGAGGCAAACAGGAGAAGCAGGGTACTGACAGTTTAAGTAGACTGGGCTCGCTGAGTCTATAGCCAAAGCTTTCAAACCACTACAGTGCTCCACAGCCCTTGGACAACTTGCTAGCAACTAGATTTTTTTTTTTCTTTTCCTTTTTAATTAGTGCCCCGGGCACATCATTGGTCACACCATACACAAAAGCAGGACGGCTTTTTTTTAATCTCCTAAAGTGCAGGATGCTGTAGAACATCAACTTCCAGATTACGTCTAAACCACAGTAAGAGTTGCACTTTTCAGAACGCACCCAAGACTTCCCGGGCACGTTACGTTAGCGTGGCACTGGAATGTCTGTCTGGTTTGGGGCCAAAAAGTCTGTATCGTCTATTTGGTAACACAGTCTACACACGGTTATTTTTAAGCAATGCCAATTTTCATAAGGAAAGTGACGAAGCAGCAGCAAACCTCTTAAACCCTCTAATAAATTTGTTTTGTAATCCAAACCAGTAACTCATCGCTGCACTCCTCGTCACAGGAAAGGCACGGGATCAGCCGGCAGCAAACGCTGCAAACAGCGGAGGAAGTTCAACAGCGTAGTACCGCGGAGCAATGCTGCGGGGAACCCTCGCAAACGCAACGCCTGTGTTGTGGCCTTCTCGGTTTTGTCTAAACAGGGCTTTCGCTTCTGATCCATTGAGGACCATCCCTGAGATTATTCACTGCTTATGAAGGGAGAAGGGTGCAAACTGCACTGCAGAAGTACTCAGCAGAGTGCTTCACACGAGCCATTAAACACTGCTTACGTGACTTTAGTTAGCCGTTTGTCCTTGCAAACGGTCTGTGCGCTAAAGGGAAAAAACGCAGTAGACAGCTTCCACTTAACAGGTACCTTTAATTTCTCATTCATGTTTATGCATCATGTACGGGAGGCGTGGTTTACTTTAGACTTAAATAAAGTGTATAGGTCCTATCAGGAATCAGACAGGTGTACTATTTCACAGTTGCAGATGCACTGAGGAATTTTAAGAAGCACTACTTGTGTATCTGGAATTCTCGAGTAGGACAAAAAGCAGCAAATTTTCCAGTCCAAGCAGCTAACAACAAAAAACCCCACTTCATTTGTGCATGCTCAACTGCAGAAACACACACTGAAATTACGTAAACCGCTGGATTTAAGAGACCAGCCTGAATTTTAAACTGGCTCCAAAACACCCCCCCATGAGAATTCCATTTCCTCCGCCCTTCCCAGAGGCAAGTCCATGCCAGGACCCAATACGGAAACCCATCTCCTGCACACAGCACCACAGAGGCTTCTGCGGGTGGCTGTAGGAAATCAACCACCGAACCCGTCAGCACTTCAGAGTGTGCACCCTCCAGCCGACCCTATGATGGTCAAGGATTCTTATTCTTAAAAGGGACAGTTTTAAAAGCCGTGTATTAAACAAATGAATAAAATAAAGCACAAATTCCCCTGTTAAAACGTCAGACTGGTACTTCATTATACTGCAAATCTTGAAGTGGATTTTTAAAAAGACCTGGTTAGTTTGGTAAGTGTTGTAATTCTTAGTTATCTACAATGGAATTTGTCACAGAAATGCTAATTAAAATATTAATTTATAATATTTTCATTCACTTCAGATCAAAATATGTAACTTTAGGGATACGCAAATTAAAAACTGTATACACCAAACAACATAAGTACTAATAACCAAGCTGGGCAAGTTTTGCTGATAGGACTTGGTTTTGGTTTTAAACGTTTACTCAACAGCATCATTCCCACAGATGGACTTTGTTTTGTTGATGGTGTTTTGTTTTTCTTTTAGAAGCCTGTATCAATCCGTATCTGCCATTATACTCTGTTTCTCAAGGTATTTAGTGCTTTCGTTGAAGCATTTAAATACTGCGTCCCAAGATACGTCTCAATATGCAAGCCACAGCACGTTTTTATTCAAGCCACATTGTCTTGTCAAGGTAAGGACAACACCATTTTCAAAGGGGTTCCAAGGAGGCACTAAAGAAACCAAGAAACCTTTGTATACCCCAGCCTCCTGCGAGCGAGCGAGACGGAAGTGTACTTTGATACTGTTGTGTGATGGGAACTGCACATCTCTAACGAACATTGAAAGCAAACAGCAAGTTGTACCATGGCAGTCATTTGGGAGATTAAGCTCTACTGGAAATTAGATCACTAAATTCTAGTGGGATGGACAACTCCTCCTGGAAGTTCATCTAGTATTAAAAAAAAAAAAAAAAAAA
>VZSC01015127.1:101975-116975 GCA_013398225.1 Steatornis caripensis | reverse complement strand
GTTATAAAGGAGCTTTCATGGAAAAACAAACCCAGATAAGAGTTATAACAGAGAGGAGTCCAACACATCTCAACCAGATAAAACCCTTGAATACTACCAGAAGACAGAACCAAATGTATTTACACAAGAGGTATTCAAGAATCAGAAGCCAAGAAACCTGACTTTCTCTTTTTGCTGTAGACAGTACAGGCTGTGAGCTAGTAAAGCGTACTGTTTCTCAGGCGATCCCAAAATATTTCATATATACAAATCCATTTTGGACTGGGTCAGCAGACGGTACCAGCAAGTTTAAACAAGAGCAACCTAAAAGCCTCACTGTGCAGAAAGGGTTCAGCAAAGCAACCCGCAGACTGAAGTGGCCAATTCCGAGGTTAGCCAACCCATGCTAACGGTTTAACGTTGTTCAACTGCACGTTTCTTCGCCCCTTCCGGAGCAGCTGCCTCCAACAATTTAAGAGTGAAGTCAGAAACCCTGCATTTTGATTAGACCTGCAAGTTTGATCAGGAAACCTTAGCGGCCAATTCCAGGTCCACTGCTAACCTAACTTACACAGCTTTACTGAAGAAGCTATAAATTGCCAAAGGAGCACAGCGAAAGAAACAACAGAGAAGATTCCAGAGTAAAGCTAGCTTTGTTGAATAGGGATGGTTCAGTTTGGTTTGGTTTTGCCAGGGCAGGGGGGAAACTAACGTCTACCAAGACCTGGTAATACCAAACGGGAATGCCCAGGAATCCAAAGTACATTTTTTTTCTGTACTTTGCAGTAAGCACTGTAGAACAATACATACCCAAAGAGGTAACAAAGTGTTCGTGCGCATTGAGGGTTTTCATGCATCGCTTGTTCTTGAAGTCCCAGACACGTAGAGTCTTGTCATCGGCACAGCTCAAAATAAATTTTCCCCCAGAATGGAACAGAACGCCACGTACCCAGTTATCATGGCCCACCTTGTGCATAAGGAGAGATGAGTGAGCAGGTGCACGTTTTACAGCTAAGCATTCCACAATTTATGCTATGGCAAACTGAGTAACTCTCGCCCTGTGCCTGCAAGGATAGCATTTAGCTTTCTAAAACCCACTGGAACTCCAGGTTTAACTTCAGTTTCTATTATTACAGCAATATCAGCACTACCAACAATGTGAGTTCCTGTCCTTGAAGGCAAACAGCCAGAAGCCCTCATGTGATCTGCACTGATTCTGCTCCCCACCCCCAGCACCCAGTCCAGCCTGAATACAGGTGGGAAAACCAGTCCGTGGCCTGCAGGAAGACCCGCGCACTGGAAGAAAGCGACGTTTTACACAAGACAAAATTCAGATGGTTATCGGCATTTCTGTACGTCCTGGTTTGCAGACAAACTACACCACAGCACTCCTGCATTTATACTACATATTTTGAGATTCTTAGTATTCCTTAGCAACAACAAAATCTGAAATATAGACGCCATTAAAACAGTGTATTTCCAGTGTTTCCCTTATTGAAATAACTCTGGCTTCTCTTGAAAACAGAAACACGTAAGGTAATTCACGCCATTAAAACTGGCTTTATGTACGCAGCTATGACCACCAGAAAAACACCAATGAACTCACAAGTGTCATAAGGCACATGCCAGTGCTAATGTCCCACATCTTAATGGTCTTGTCTCTGGATCCAGACAGCAGAAAAGGCCCAGGCTTGCCACTCTTCTTAGTCTACAGAAAATTACGTTTGAAGTTACAGCATATAAGGAGCAAGGGGGGGAAAGGAGGGAGGCAAGCTGATCCCTTCTGAGTGCTATTTCTTAGTAGCAAAATGAGATCGTACAACCGCTTATGGCTAATAAACCCACAATGCCAAAGCTGAGAGTCTCGGGCATTTTGTTACTAATATTGGGAGAAATAAACAAAAAAAAAAATCAAAGGAATTAAACAACTTGTTAAAAGAAATGGTTGTACGTCCTGCTGATGCACCAAGCCAAATACTACTTTGAATCCACACTTGCCTGCTGCAAGACATCCTCTTTTAACAGTAGACACAGCCAAGTAGAGTCAGACATCTCAGGACAAGAGTTTGAAGCTCAGACATACCTTTGTGTTCTCATTCTTCACAAAAAGTAATGAAGCAAGTTTAAAATTTTTTGAAAAGTTCCTACTCTAAGCTTATTTGTACTTGGAATCATGCAAAGTGTGAAAGAAAGACTCAGTTCTCAGAACTCGAAACGTTTCGGCTGTGAGGTTAACGTTAACTTGCGGCTTGTGCAAAGCTAAGGGCTGCAATATGCTGTGCATGGCTGGCCACACCAGCAGAGGGCAGGGGAGACGCTGCTTCAGGCAGGTCCCACTGCAAGAGGAAACGAACAGGGTTTTCGAAATCAATTTTAATGAAAAGGTTATAAGGATCTTTTAAGGATGCAAGTAAAATTTGAGTGAAATAATCTGTAAAATCCATCACTAGTCAAGGCCCTGTCTTCAGTGCGTCTACTTTTCCCCTTGGGCATTTGTGCCCTTTTTGAGGAAGGGGGCAAGGTAGAAATGCTTGGTTTGTTTTTTTTTTTTTTTTTTGAAACTAGAAATTAGAGTTAATTTCTAGTTCATTTCTTCTGCTCCTTGTCATGCTTTGAACGAAATTTTTGCTGACCTTTAGAGTAAGCCGTTCTTGAAGATTTAGTAACCAAAGCAGAGAAGATGTATCTGTGATCACACGAATGGGGATTTATTTTTGTTAAATAAGGCTTTCTCATATCATTAACTTTGTGCACCAGGACACAGCGGTCAAAGCTTAATTCCAGCGCAATACACCCAAGGCAGCTTAATTCTACATTCCTGACTCACTACTGCACCCCACGCCTTTCAACTGCTGAGCATCCTTATAATCCCCACGTTATGCCAGATAAGCTACCTTCCACATTTCTTTGCTGCAGTACATGGAAGCGGGCTCACTCTCAACCTTCTCAGAAACAGAGCATCTCTCCAAAGTTCACTTTCATTAGTGCAAGGTAGAGTCCTACTGCTAAAAACCACAAACGCATAGATCCTGGGAAGCCAAGGCGGGGGATTAACAGTCCACCAAGCATAGTCAGCAAAAAATACTCATACACCTGCTGTATCTGCCAAGCACTTGGAGAACAAAATCTAGTTGTTCTAAATACTATCCAGTAAGTTTTATACAGAGAATAGTCAGAAATCTTACTGTACATGCTTATCAGCACTGGAAACATTACCTCTGATCCCGTAGCTTCTGATATGGTGGAGTATGAGCTCTCGGGAGCCCAGGAAATGCATTCTACCACATGCTCATGTTCTCGGAGCTCAGCTTTGCATTCCTTTGTCGCTACCACCCAAACACGCACTGTCTGGTCATTAGAACAACTGGCAATTAAGGTGCCATCCTGGTTAGGCCGCACCATGCGCACCCATTCTCTGTGACCCGTGAAAGTCTTCACACAGTAACTATTCGAGAAAAGAGAAATACAGACTGAAGCAATTAACACTGCAATAAAACCACTACACATGCTTCTGAAATTTAACGATGCTTGACCTACTCTCAGAAGTTAAGATAAAATATTTTAGCATGCACGTGTCCATCCTGGATGGTGATGTACAGGGCCATAAAACAGAAAGGAAGTTAACATGAGAAAGAAGTGAGAGCTAAAAACTGGCAAATCCTTGTTAAGATAGAAAGCAGGAAGCTTGGGTAAATAGTGAAGGTGATACAACAGCTTGCATTAAATAGGTATTTTAAGAACAAGTGGAGATTTACAGGTCATTCAGACAGCCTTAATCTACAACTTGTAGCAAACTGATGGATTGAAGAGACAACTGATAAATGAAACATGCAAGGCAAAAACCATCAGGACACACCTTGATCTGTGGCAAGAAAGGTAACAGATTTCTCTCTCCTCCTCTCGTGCTCCCTTTAAACTTGTGGGTAACCACCGAATTTGTATTCCTACCTGGTCCTGAGTTACGGTGTTCTACCCTCGTAGCTCCCAGAAAGATAAAGCCAGTTAGTTTTAATTAGGCCGTACTAAAACCTAAAACCCTGTGCTTAATGATTTAAGAGTAATTCACGTAAGGATTCTGCCTAAAGCGCACAATATCATACCTCAATTCAAATAATGTTTGCTGACATTCAAGTCCGATGCGGCCTACTTCCTATAAACAGTGGTTTATGCTTGTTTCGTTTGGATGCTGACGTTTAGCCAGAAGCACACTTACCCTGTTTGGACTTCCCACATTTTGATAGTTTTATCCCTTGAGGCAGAAACTATATGATCTCCATTGGGCATGATGGCTACTGAAGAAACGTTATGATCATGACCTAAAACCAAAATCAAACTTTTATTAAGTGGTACCGTAATAGGTTTTACAGAGCACAGAGGGCTTGCTATTCATTTATCTTGGGCAAGTAGCTGAGGTAGTAGTGCAAGTTTTATGGAACAATCTTTACATGTAAACTTGAAGATTGATGAAATAATCATTTATATTTTTAGAAACCACAGAGTCCAGACATTGAGCATTCTTTAAATTTGTTTCAAAAATTTAAGATGTTTTAAAACCAGACACTCAGAACTACAAGCAACACCCCTACACAGTTACAAAAGCTAGCAGGTTAGAAGAGAGAGCTGCTACAGTGACTCTCTTTAAATTTAGCAGTTAGGTCTGATACCGTATGCTGATGCACTGAGCAGATGTTTAAAAGGAAAACAGGTCTTCAGTGAGAGCCATGCCAAACCTCATTGCTTAATAAAGCTTAATGCTAAAAGACTGAATGTTTCCAGCACCTGATATTAGGTTTTAATAAAACACTGTACTGCTTTGATTCAAGAACCAAGTAAAAACCAACTGTATATACATGACAGCAACTTCTACTACTGTTGAGAGATCCGAGAGGAAGACGATCAATGCTGAGTCAGGAAAAAGCTTCCAGATCATTTCCTTAACACAAACTCCTTATGACCTTATGTATGTGGATTCAGCTTTTGACTTTACTCATCTCACAGGCAATGGCACAAAACACTCAAAGGGAGATAACACACTCTGTAAAGACTATTCATTTCCAGTATTACAAAAAATTAAACTTAAAATTCCCGAAGAGGCAAACATTAGAATTCACTGTTTTGAAATTTTAGTATTATCTAGAACAAGCTGTTGCCTAGGCTTTTCTTGACAAGTCCAGCATACAAGCTTGACTATATGGTTTGTATATAATTCATGCACTTGTCTTACTTTAAGTTCTATAACTGTCCCTACTTGAATTGTCAGGATTAGAAATGAATCTTCTGAGATCAGTAGTTTAGTTTAGAGTATATATAATTTTTCAACAGATTAGAGGCATTAAACAGCTTCCTTTTTCTCATCTGGAGATCTGATGTCCTTTTTCCCAAAAAATTACAGCCAGTAAGTTCACTAGTAAGCTGCTTTTTCCCTTTAATCAGCAGCTACATTGAATCTTGCAAGCCATGTACCTACAATGGACAACTTCACAATTTTCATTTCTGTTCTTTTCCACTAAGAACTCAGAGCCCCTGATGAACTCCTATGAAAAAGCAATCCCACCAGCAATCAAGTATCTGAAGTGCCAGAGAAGTCTAGGGTCAGTGCAAGTACTTTACAACTCCACACTTAAAAGATTATTTATTTCTTTTTACTTGAAATTAGTTGAATGGATGTAACTGGCAACACAGGTGAAACTAGTTCGCCCATGCTCATATTACAACATCCAGTTCAAAAATACACATACTGCATGTGTGTTCATGCAGAAATCCTTGAAGGCCAAAAAACCCCCCCAACCCTGTCGCACTACTTTATTTTCCTGCTATCAGCCAGCTGCAAGGTCTGTTCTTCCTCTACAACAGTGTTCTGTGGTGTTTACAGAACTGTATGCACAAAAGGCAACAGCTTTCTGTTTTCTTTGGTATAAGTGTCTGCATGTGTGTGTGTTTATTTTCCTAAGTCTCAAACATTCTCTATTCCTAGTAACCACTTCTGCAAGCTATTCAAAGCAAGACAAGCAGCAGTATACAAATGCTTTTACATCAAGGCTATAAAATAAATAGTTGTGTCAATATTAGAATCTTACAGATATGGATGTTTTATTTTCCCTTTTTTCCCTGTGGCTTTTGAGCCTAATGCAAAGGGCATGTTCCTTCAAGATCAGACAAACATGAAGGCAGAAGACTGCCCAGTATATACAGAACACCCTTCGCACCAATTCCTTCCTTCCTGAAGCAGGACATCAGGGAAGTAGAGGGGTGGAGAAGGTAATTTTTTACTGATTTGAAGGCAGCTTTATTGTCTAGCAAGCATTTAATTTTTAGCTCCAAACCCCTCTAACTGCTGTTTCGTTTCAGTATCGTTACAGGATGCTTCCCACAGCATCACGCATTGCAGATTTGAGATGCTATTTCATTCCACAGACACTAAACATGTACCTTATTTACAGAGCACTCAAAGCATGAAAACTACCCCCTCCTTCTTTTGGACAATACTCTCATTTATAACCCCTTTCCACATCAGCAGTTTTCCTGGATTTAAAAAAAAAAAAAACTCTTCACTTTACAGACTGCTAGATCAATTCCCTTTATACCTTACCATGCATAGTTCTGATGCACTCAAAGCCCTGGAAATCCCATAGCTTAATGGTCATATCAGCAGAACAGGAGGCCAATAGTTTGCCAGTGTGGTCAAAGGAAATATCTTGCACAGAGTCTGTATGCCCCTTAAGGGTTCGTTCAAAGTCTCCTGTCTCATAATCCCACACCTGACAAGTGAACAGAAAATCCGTTAACAGAAACCTATTACTCTTTGTATTCTCCAGCCTTACATTTGCAGTCTGTAGGCCAGTCTGGCACCTTATTCAATAATTAATTGAGCAAGAGACAAAGACAGCCAGCCCTAAAAAGCCTAACAGCAGAGAAAAAAAAATTATTGTTTGTATATGATTTTGTTACTTATAAAGTAACTGAATTCATGCATCTTGAAAACTATTTTTTAGCTAACTTAAAGCATTACAAACACAGCAGGAAAATAAGTTCTATTGCATCTAAAAGTCTTAACACCCAATGCCCTTAAAAACAAAGATCATTTTAGAAAACATTGGACAGAACAAATCCACTTTGTATAGATTTTCTTTTTCTCCACCCCTTTCTATGCTAGTTCCCTAACTCCAGCAATACAGCCATTTTCAGCATCATCTTTAACCATCTCCCCCCTCGTGTTTCCCAAGCTCTACTGTGGCTCCAGAATTTATTCTGCATACTAAAGAGCAATATTCAGAATACACTGGTGTAGGGATGATTATCCAAACCACTCTGAATGATATGCATACATTAGTAGATTACAGAATTTGTCAGAGATTAAATAAATGCTGCAGTTAACTGCAAAATAGCATGAAGTCCCCATTCTCACCTCATAATTAAGTCAGTCTTCTATCACTTAACTGCAAACAAAAGCCTTTGAAACAAAACAAGATCCTACAGATTTTAGTGTGTGTCTCTCAAGCACAAAATTAGATATTTCATTCTAAATTATATCCTAAACAAAGAAAAACCCAAACAAAAAAACCCACCACCAAAAACCACCCAACAATAAAAAGCATCCATCATCCCAACAGATTGCAATCATTGGGAATGCAACAGTCAGAAATTAAGCTACACAGCTTGACTTCAAGAATAAGGAAATTCATCCCGGGTATCTGTAAGAGGAAGCAAAACCAAAGCTAATTAGGCTCCTCTATAACATCTAACAAACACAGAGCTGTCACTGTTTCAGCTGGCCCTGCCTGCTTGAAGGAAAAACAACAGTCCTCTACATTGAAGTCTGCTGCAGAAACAAGAAAAGGTTAAAGCTTTTCCTGAACTAGATCTGGCTGACGCTTTTTATTTTGATCTTCTCCAACAGGTAGCCACTACTAGAACAACTTGCATTTTTAGGCACGTTGCTTAATACGCTACTCAACGTTTTTCAGAACGGAGCTTTTCCAAACAGTTTTTAAACCTGCGTAGAAGTGAACAATGAGAAGTATCCTTTATAGCGATAATTCCCTTAAATTGTGACATGCAAACAACAAGACGCACAATCATGGCTCTATCGGATGCTAAAATGAGAAACCACTTGCCTACCACAACAAACCTCTTCATGCCACTGTACACTGCAGTAAAGGCCTATGAAGACCACTTGAAGTTACTGAAAGTCACAGGGACTTCGTGGGCCTTGCACATCCCATTTAGAATAAATGGGACAAACTAATTTTCAGTTAAGAACACAGCTGCATAACCACTTCAGCTCAGCTTTAAAAACAATCACTTCAGCTGACTTGAGGCAACTGTCTTCCTTCCTCTCCTCACATCACTACTCTATATACTATGCTATTCCTCCTCTACTGAGCAGCCAAAATGCATTCTTCCCCCACCGATCCTGTATCTATTTCTCCAGTCTCTAAATCCACATTAGCTTAATTATTTTTTCCTCAAGTCAAAGCATAGTAAAATACCCTTGAAGTTAGTAACCAGACCACCATAAAACTAAAATTTGTAGATTACACAGGACATCATAGTTGAAAGAGCTGTCTGAAGCTAAAGCAGAATCTCAAACAAATGATGTTCTATCACTACAACACACATTCAGCTTGGAGTACTGATGTCAGATATTACAGAACCTGACTTGCTCAGTTTAATTTTCTGTAGCAAATACATACCTTTATTGTGGCATCCTCTGAAGCGGAGACCATAACACTGAAAACTGGATGGAAAATTACTCGAGTGACAGGACTCCTATGTCCACTCAACGCATACTTCTCTGGAGGACGAGGAATCCACTCTTTCGGGTCTCGTTTCTGACCAAGAGGTCCACCTGATGTAAATTCTTCCTTAGCTTCATTCAGCTTCGATTCTAATTCCATTACCTAAGTTTAGGAATTTTAAAGAAACCATTCATTTCTAGTTTTACACCAAGATTCACCTTCACTCATTAATAATCCAAATGCCAACTGGCTCCCAAACTCACAGTAAAGCAAAGACTGCATGGATCCAAACTATTACCAGCATTCAACAGTGTTGGTATTTCTAAAAATCAAACCTAAGTTAATAATTTACTGTTTATTTTTTAATAATTTAATCATTAATCATTTATTCTTCTCCAACTTCCCAAATATTTTTACAGGATTCTACCAAATCATGTTCACTCAAATACCGTACAAGCATGTTTGAGGTACTATTCTGACAAACTACTGAAGGAGGTTGGATTATCAAAAAGAACTGCTACTACTGCCATCATTTTTTGTATCCCTGAGATGGCACGCATGTTAACCAACAGCAGAAAAACTAAAGGTATAATAAAAACCTAGCTACGTTAACCTTTACAATACATAGGTCTTTATTGTTAGCACACTGTGATCTTTATTTTTTTTTTAAAAGCTTTTAATACACTCTAGATCCACTGAAGCATTACTAAAAAGAGTTTTGTACTGTCCACTTGCAGTGGAATCACTTGCTCTAATGCACTGGAGTTAATGCCTTCCTCCCTTTAACGTAATGGCCAAAGACAACACGCAGCACAGGTTTTTACCTTCTTTCTAAACCAGTTAAGCCTTCCGGAGACCGCTGTTCAATCTTTCCACTCACAAACTGCCTTAAGGCACCTCTTTTCCTTTCCAGCTTCAGAAATTGAACATGCAATCCATAAATTCAAGTCAAGAATTTTTCATAAAGAAACCAAGAGGATGTCTCTGCTAGCACTGAGAGAGACAAAACATTTTCTACAACATGGATTTAGCTATTCTCCCTGCTCAAGTCCTCAGAATTCATCTCTGAGGCATCATTTTCTAAACCTTGCATTTGTCTGACAAGGAAAATACATAACATTCTGTTCAGTCATGAATGTTTGATTTCAGTCATAACTTTTTGTACAAGTAAATCCACCAGATCTCTACTTACCTTCTTTTGTAATCTTATAACAGATGTCCATTTTTTTTCCAGAAGACCAGCATACTTCTTATCTAATTCTTCATTCTGAGGAGAAGCATTTAAATAAATTAATAAACAGTTCTAAAGTCTGTAGAAGTGTTTCTTCAAATGCAACAAACAGTTCATTTTAATACAATCTCTTGACCACAGAAAGAGGAATTCAAGCAAAAGACTTTAACCAGTTTTACTAGTTACACAGAACCAACGTGCTTCAAATTTTAATAGCTACAATTCACACACACAGAAAAGAGGAAAACATTTTAAAATATAATTTTTCATTAGAAATACTGCAGCATTACAGATTAATGATGCTAGATTCTGCAAATAAAATCTAAGAACTAGGACTAAGCTGTTATCTATGTTGTTTTCTGTCTTCATTACCTGAAAGCTTTTTACATGCTCTGTATATCTGAGAATGTTGTGACATGTTTTGGTACAGGATTCCCCCATCCCTCTGCCCAACTAAAAAACAACAGCAGACAGCACACACTGACTGCAAGGACCAAGGTATATACAACTGGCAATTAGTTTCTCAAAGATGGCCTCCTTTTTCATATCCACCAGCTAGAGCACAAGGAACGAACAAACTCCCACCTTCAGAGTTAAGGCTGTGCTAGCACTATTACTTGTTAGCACAATGCACTTTTTCTCACATGGAAGCACACAGCGTCTGCAAGCAGCAGCCAGCTGTCAAGAGTAGGATTACCTATGCTCCATCTCACTTGAAAGCCTGTTAGCCCAAACTAACTCGGACTTTTTTTTTTTAAACTTGATTACAGTTAACCTCAAATTACCACCATAATGCTGCATTATTTTGTGCTACCTATTCAAAGACAAGCTCCAAGTATGCTCTCCGTGCATCTTGACTTCAGTAACTGAAGCAAAAAGCACACTACTACAGCTGCCCTACTGAACACCACCACCTCAGCTACTGGGGAAATCAACACTGATTTTGCAACTTTAATGAAACTTTAATGAAGAATCATTTTCTTCCACGGAGTATTTTTCTCCTTTGGGCTCTAAGGAATAGCTGAGGAGCAACAATGAACAGCTGATGTTATTATAAAAGCCAGAGGATTACTCTTCTTTATTTTTTCCTCCCACCTACTAACGCAAGGAAGAAGAAAAGCAATGCAGAAAACCAAACAACAGAGGCCCAGAAGAGTCATTAAATGCTTCACACTTTCCTTCCATGCACAAAATGACAATCTCATACTAGAATAATTCTAAATTAGATGGAGAATAACAAAGGCAGGGGGAAAATAGCAATGGCATGGCTTAGTCCATAAAAGCTCTAAGGACTGGATACCTCAGTCAGAGACCAGATATTAACCTACTACTTCAGGGGCATCTGTAAAAGCTGGAGTTATCTGCAGGAATAATCAATATAAAAAAATTAAATTCTTCTTTCTAGAACTACACTTGAATCCTTCCAATCTACCAAAATAATTTCTGCCTTTAACTTTTTTTGGTAATTTTAGTGTAGCCCCATCCAATTCAGATTTTCGTGCAAGAAAGTAATGTGGAACTTTTAGCAACTGCATTTTCTATTGCCCTCAGGACCGTCTAGCCTATTTAGATGGCCTTTTTAACCTTTGAGAAGGGAAGACTTAATTAGGTTGATAGATAAGGCAGATAAGGGAATGGTATTAGGATTTTCAATTATAAGTGTGGTATTCCAATTTGTCATTTCCACTTATTTATTAGATACTGGAAGCAGACTGGAGAAATTAAGTCAAACTTCAACCAAGCGTTCTGAAAAAAGAACAATCCAAGACTTATAACAGAGAAAAGGAAAGGATTTATCAAAAGTCAACACACAGAAGTTTAAGCCTTAATCCAAGTGTCTCGAGAGAAACTTAAACTCAAATGAAATGCACACCTCCTATGCTAGTAAGTGGCAAGTCTAAAAATGATACCTAGAATCATCTGTTACAAAGGCAAATCAACAGAATTAAGTTGCAAGAAATGACTGGTCTAAGTCACTAGCATCTGAACAATCTAACAAAACAGAGTTGCTTACCAGAGCTGATCAACTTATATTAACTATTTAGGTTTGCCCTCCTACTACACGGTTAACCAACTGGTATGCAACAGTTCTAGGCAATGATTTAACTACTGACCCAATTCCAATCACAAAATAGACTTCCACCGTTTGCTCTGTATGATAAAGGAGAGGACAAAAGCAATCCTGTTTTGTCTTCCTGCTTCTTAAACATTACCATAGGAAGTCAGCCTCCAAAGCTGCAGTCTTACACCATTTCAAGCCTGGTTACAGGAGAACAGTCTTCAGTTTTCTGATTTCGTATTGCAGAAAGTGTATGCTTTTATGCAGAATTCAGTGATAAGAATAAGCACAGTCAAGAAAATTAGTTACAGGGAGGGGAGGGGGGAAAAGGACACAGCAGCAGGAAACAGAAATTAAATTTATTAAAATGAGACACTGAGTACTAAGCACAGAACAGTTCAGGCTGGAAAGGAGCTCTTGAGATCCTGAAGCTGAAAGTCCCTGCTCAAAGCAAGGTGAGCTGGAGCAGACTGCCCAGGACTGCGTCCAGCTGAGTTTTGAGTATCTCTAGCAAAAGACTCCACAACCTCTCCAGGCAACCTATTCCAGTGTTCAATCACTCCCACAGTAAAAAAAAAAAAAAAAAGAGTTGCATTATGTTCAGATGGAACGTCTTGTGTTTCCATTTGTGCCCACTGGCTCCTGTCCTGTCACTAGCAGCACTGAAAACAGTCTAGCTCTGTCATCTTCGCACCCTCCCATCAGGTATTTATAAACAACTATAAGACCCCCCTAAGCCTCCTCTTCTCCAGGCTGAAGTGCCAGCGCTCTCAGCCTCTCCCCACACGAGAGATGCTCTAGTCCTATGTCGAGTTTCTGGAGGGAGTCCAGTGAAGGGCCGTGTCTTTCTTTTTTTTTTCAATACACCATCTTCTATCATCTTTCTTATACTTTCGCATTGCCTTTTGTTAGCTTTGTTTTCTAGTACCTTTCATCTTGAAATATCTAGGCCCTCTCAGGACTTGGATCCTTAAGAGGTCATTACAGGAAAAACTCAGATTTCTACAGATGAGTGGTAGCCAGACAAAAAAGAAAAAGATTAAAAATATGTCTAAGTCATTAGTTGAAGATAAACATAAGAGTTTTGCTCAGAAATCGCCAAGTCATCCGACGATTATTTTTTAATTTATGGCAAGGCAATAAGCTGTATGACTTTATCACCTCCACTTCTGAAACTGCATGAGCTAATAGGTAGATAACAGATACACATATTCAGAATAGATGCAAATGCTGTAAAATTATAAACTCTTTACTTAAAATATACATGAAGAATCTTGCTTGAACTCACCACATCTAACTCAGCTTCCTTTTTAAAAACCGAATATGCCTCTTCATAGCCATTGGAACGAAGGTAATCTGCTATTGCTCGATTTCTAAAAAACAAACAACAGTATATTTAGCCAAAATTCTGAATAAAAGAGTAGAAGAATTGGTTCAGACCTCTTTTTATTTTGAAAAAAGGACGATGAACATCTAAGTCTTCAATGCAGTACAACACCTAGGATTATGGTGTTTGTTAAAAGCCCAAGCAAATTGTATAAATACATTTGGCAAACAGATTTCGCTTCAAGATGTCAATAGCAGGATACACTTTTTATTTTAGGTTTGGTGACGAGTTTGGGGGGGGGCTTTTTTTTTTTCTTTTAAGTTACCAAACATTGGAGTAGCATGAATACACTGATCAATTGTACTGTACATAAAACCCAGAGCAGATACAAAAGCAACAACTACATCTATATATTAAAGTTGAGGCTTTATCTTTGAAGGGAAACTATTTTGAGTAGAACATTTTAGGGTACAAAATTCTCCTTCAGTTAAACTTGAATAAAATTGCTTGGTTTAAGAGAAAAAGAATGTCTTAAGCTTTGTTTTTCAGAATGGTATAATAACTTTTAGTTATATTACATAAAGGGATTACTGCCTGTGACTAAAATGTACAGTGCTTCAAATTTTACATTATTCTTCAAAATATTCCACACTTTGACACAAGACAATTACCAAATGTATCTGTTTTGAACCTCTCTCAAGACCTCAAGACAGCATGCATTTGTTTTGGACCGGCTCATAAAGTTTCAATATTATTCTAAGACTTAACAAGCAGTCAGCACCTTTTGTTTATGAAAACAAGACTAATGAAAGTCTGCATTTTCAAAATTTACTTCAAAAAGATCAATATTTTCAAGTTACACAACAAAAAGTATGCTTAAGAGACATAAGCTCAATGTTCTAAACAGACTTAAAGGTAAAATTACTTTCAGTTACTTTATCAGCCTGCACAACAGAAGTCTATTTTGTTTTCTTATTATCACTTACTTTCTTGGGAAGGAATATGTGTGTGTGTATACACACATCTACTGAGAGCAGGGGAGAAGACACAGACATACTACAACAGATACTTTTTATAAACAAAAATCAGGTGGCCATCTACCACAGGCATTCAAGAGATAATTAATACCCTTTTGTAGCTGAAGAAAGAAGCAATAATGACTTTCTGTTCTGAAAAGGATTTGCTTTTCACATGAAAATTCTTCCTGTGGCTTTCATCACATTATTCTTTCCTACCTTTTACACGTATTCAATCTTTCCTCGGACATTCAACTCTAAATATAAATCTGCATTCAAGAAGGAATTTCAAATTTCTCCCCACAAACAACATATGCTGAGACAAAGTACTGCCTCCTCGTCAGACCTCTAAAGTAAATCCTAGTTCTCTGGTCATTTCCTGTTTCCATTCATAGCAGTTCATTACTTCCACCTCCCCATTAACACATGTACTCTTTCAAGTTTTTGCCAGAAAAAAACTTGAGAGAATTGCTAAAAAAAACAATTGTAATCCTGAATGTGAGATGTTGCCATCCTGACTGCTACCCACCACTCACTCTATCATGATTTATCACAGAAGAGAAAGCAAACTAAGGCACGGAACGTGGCAGCCTATTCCTAGACTTAAAATCTGTGACGAATTCCGTATCTTAAATTGAATTAAGGGAGGG